>JAHWFP010105659.1:0-20598 GCA_023313725.1 Lithobius niger | reverse complement strand
CGAGGGACGTTTGAAAAAGATTTGATGAGGGTTGAAAGTCGGATGTCGTCAGGAACTGGGCTGATGAATTGGGGAAGTTTGGCAATGTGTCTCGTGGCAACTAGGTCTGTCATGGATTCCCCCCCCTCCCCCCGGGTTGAAGAGAGATTCGCAGATGGGCGTCTTTAGAGACCATTATCCTAAGGGGAGATGTAAAGATTAAAGATCTGGTAGGTGATGTTGTGGAGTTGTCGAGAACAAGTTCCACCTTCTTTCCGGATATAGGCGACAGCAGTTGTGTTGACTGACTGGATTTGGACTGTCTTCCCCATGATCAGGTGTCGAAAGTGAGAAAGGGCATTGAGGATCGCTTTGATTTCGAGAATGTTGATGTGGTTCATTTCATTCTTCGTCCCGGTGCCAGAGACTTCGAGTTGATTTATGTGGGCACCCCAACCCTCCACGGATACGCCTGTCAGGAGTGAAAAGTCTGGTTGTGATTTGTGAAGTGGTACCTTCTGATTTAGGGTATCGATGTTTGACCACCAAAGTATGGTTTCGAAAGGGAACCTGTCGTCTCTTGGTTTCATCATGGGAGATGAAGGGCGAGTGTTTTCCCAGTGGTTGATGTGGAAATGATGGAAGGGCCTGTTCATCAATTTACCGAAGGGACAAGATTGCCATAGAGTCCAATTTTCCGATGAGAGAGTGAGTCTG
Organism: Lithobius niger; assembly: GCA_023313725.1. Classification (NCBI taxonomy): domain Eukaryota; kingdom Metazoa; phylum Arthropoda; class Chilopoda; order Lithobiomorpha; family Lithobiidae; genus Lithobius; species Lithobius niger. Next base: position 19,902 of record JAHWFP010105659.1, on the reverse strand, counting down.
ATAAGAGTGTGGCATGGTTGTTGGCGAAACGAACAGCAAGCGTTTAGGGTTGCTTTGATTCTGTCTGGTGAAGGCATGATTGTTGCAGATGCAAGATTGAATGAGACTCCTAGGAAAATGAATTCTTGGCCTGGGTCTAGACAGGATTTCTTTATGTTCATGCTGAGGCCCAGGCGTATGAGAAGAACGTGGTAAAGCCTTGACTGCAAAGTAGCCGAGTTGGGGATTTGTCATTGAGAAGCCAATTGTCCAGGTAAGCGTTTGCAGGAATTTAATTTTGATGCAGGTGGGCTATGAAGCCTATGATGGGCTTTAGAACTGCAGGGAAGATTCTTGGTGCAGCGTTGAGCCCGAAAGGGAGAGTTTGGAATTTGAATACTGTGCCGTCGTGCATGAACTGAAAGAGGTGATGAACGGATGCGTGGAGAAGGCCGTGTCGATAAGCATCTTCTAGATCCCATGAAATTGTCCATTCGATTTGTTTTAAGAATTGTTGGATCGAATCGAACATCGCTATCTTGAAATGAGTTTTCCATTAGTTTGAGGTTGAAAATTAATCTTTCGCCGCCGGATTTCTTGAGACGAAACAAAGTGGAACTGCAAAACCCTGGTCGAAGAGGATGATGCGAATGGCGTTTTTCGATAGGAGCTCTTGGACTTCGGAGGATAAGTTAGGTTTGACTTTTGGAGCGAATTTCTAAGGAGAAGTGGATAGGCTTCGCTTGGATATGAACGAAGGGCGGAAACCATGGGATATGATGGACAGAATGTATTGATCCATAGTTATTTTTCCTCAGGCAGGTAGAAAAGACGAACGCGTGACCGTAGTGGGATCTGCTGCAAGAGCCAGGGAACGAGTAATAGTCTGGGACGATCAAGTGTCAAGCTTCGATTGGAGTTTTTGCCTCTACCGCGGTTTGACGATTTTCCTCGAGGATCGATTGTCGAAAGGCTTGGCAGATGGTCTTGGGTCGTTGTAATGACTGGAGTGAGCGGGAACGTTCTTGTGTAATGTATTGTTGTCATAGTTGTTGGAATCTTGTTGGTGAGGCTTCTGGTTCTTGTAGAAGGGTTTGCTCTGGTGTGAAGGCTTGTTTTCGTTGGGTTTGCGAGAAGCATCGAGATGTGGAGCAAGTATGAGGCCACGGAAGAGTGTTACTTTTGTGTAGGGTTGGTTCCGTAATTCATAATGGGTGGAGTCGTTCAGGTTGGAAGTTAAATTCAAGGCTGCCTCACGAAGGAGGAAAGTTGAATTAAAAAGAGCTTTCGTTAGCAAGTTCATGGAATGGAATGTAGCGAATGATGCCTTTTTGAAGAGCTGGTGGATGATACCGTAAATGCATGTGGCTTCACTACGACTTGATTCGGTTAAGGGTCTTTCACACAAAGCGTTGATGGCAGTGTGGATGACGTCGGCTTGGGAGGAGGCACGAAGGCCAAGGCGTATGATTTTGTCATTGTCTTTGAGGATGGCAGAAGGGGATCTCAATTTATTTGGAGATTTGAAGAGGTGTAGTTTTGCCGCGCTCCCAGCTGAAGCCATGGTGCCAGAAGGAGAGAGGGACAATTTTGCTAGGTAATTCCAATCGGAAATTCCTAGTATCTTTTATATGCCACAATCGACATGAGCACGAGGCATCACGAGGCCCTTCTCTTCCCGAAAATACAAGGGATGGCTGAGGTCAGGATCAAACCAGGGACCTCTTGCATATGAAATGGTCGTGCTAACCATTAGGCTACCTTGCCTCATAGATTTGAAGAGCGGTCCTAAAGTCCATTTTGGCTTCCACGCTGAGAAACTCAGATTCAGGGTAAGTTCAAAGTGGCGGGGGGGTTGGCTGATCCGTCGCCGTCAGGTCAGAAGAACCAATTTTCAATACCTAAACGAGGAGGAGGAGGGCCTTTATTAAGTTCAAGGGGTTCACCCGTCCCTAATAAGATGCTACCACTGAGGAGGAGTGTCGTGAATACAGTTGTTTACAGTCCCAGCATGGCACAGGGCTTGTGTGTTCTATCACGCTGGCTTTAGCCATAACCCGTGGTAAGGCCACAATTCTTAGTTGGTTCCTTGTTCGAAGGCGAAGGCTTATACAGGGTGTTTCATCTCAAGTGTTGCTGCTCAATATCATCCCTAGTATTGCAGATACGCCTAACATGGCCATGGAATAAGTTGGAACATCCAGGGGACCATCAGACGGTTAAACCGAAAATGACCTTGACGACCAGTTTCAAGGTCAACAAAAAACTAACTCAAGAAGTAGCAGAGATAGGGGCATGATGTAAATTGCAAACTTGCAGAGGACAAAGACATGACCTCAGCAAAGCAAACAGAACAGAAATCGGTTCAAATGTTAAAGAGATACAGTAAAAACAATATGGGTCTTGCAGCCCCTTTGGAGGACTTGACCACAACCCACCCTTAGGGAGAAACACAGACAAACTATACCTGCAGTATTGGTACTAATAGCTTCAAAACCTTGTAAATACTCATATCATGGGGGGGTCTCAGAAGCTGAGGCTTTTTTTTTAGAATTTTGACTGCTGAAAGTGCCTTTTTCAGTTGAGTTTCAAAAATGACTTTCTTCCAGTTTGGTCACTTTTCGAATGACTCATTAGTCAGGCTTTCAATTTAGACAAGGATTATACTGATACATAATGTAACAACACCACTCCTTTTTTCCCCCCATTTAGTTTTGAGTTTTTGTTTTCAGTTTATGAGTTGTTTTTTTCAGCCCTCTGACTCAAAGCAAGATGCATAAGGTGTACGCTACTACTAAAAAAAAAAAAAAAAGGAAGCTACAGAAACAAACGCGTGAAGCTTGTAAAAATGGTATGCATGCATAACTGTTTTGATGTTTAGCCCTTTAACCGGCAAACCGACTTCGTACAACTTTTTGTTTTTGAGTCAGTCGTGGGATTCGATCCGGAATCCAGTTGGTTTGGAGACGACGACGTTTGGATTGTTTTTCGATTGCGGTGTGAGACGTAGTTGTACAGCAACGCGGCAGTTAAAGGGTTAGTGTTGCGTAAAGGAAAAAGTTGCTTAAGAACTATTTATACGAGCTGCTTCCGATAAACTATTTCGACTATTGTACATCCAGTAGAACTTTTTAAATGAACAAAATACGAATAAATAATTTACTTCAAAAATTATGTGTAAAACGGCTTCAGGCCACGTTGGAAACCAGTTATTTTCTTTTACTGGTTGTGAAGTAAGAAAAAGGCAGAAAAAAGTAGCAATGTGCTGCAGAACATTGGACACTATTTTTGTGTTTGAGGACATTTGTTTTGTGAAACTTGGGATAGGGGGCCATTTATGTTGGCTGGGCCGGAGGGCCAAAGGGCTGCCAGTCCGCCGCTGGCAAGTGGCGTTCAATGTCCACTGACAACTCGCCACACTGTCATCAAAGTGGGTATGGAGAGAGTCGTTCAAAGTGTTGGAGCTCCTTGATGAAGGATGAGACGAACGTTGTTGGAAAGAGCTGCGACAAAAAGAATCGTTGACAGTAGAAGCCGAGTCTTATTCGCTATCGGATTCGAAAGAATCTCTATGATGGTGACGCTGAATTTGAATGGAGTTGCAGGGCGACTGAAAACAGGCTCCTTGTCAGAACCTTCAGTGATGGAGTCAGGACAGTGGCGCCACTTTCCCAAAAGAGGTGGTGGAGAAATGCTTTCAGAAAGGTGTGGAAGAGTCGGAAATCCTGCCATGAGTGTAGGACTTGTTGTGTGAAGACCAAGGCGGGGTAGGATCCGAAGGTCGCCTTCGTACTGAAAATCTCGAATCGCAGAATCAATCAAATCATGAATTTGATGTGGTGAAAGAGGAGGTGAGGAAGGTGGAGGGCTGTGGGAAAGATGAGCTGAACGAGCTGAAACGGAAGAGCGATGCGACTTTAAGTTAGACGAAGGCTTCTTGTGTTTGGCTTTCTTGATCTTTTGTGTAAGAGACTGTGCCGAAAGCTGACCACACGAAAGAGGTGATATGGAAGGAGACAGTTGAGGTGAAGAAGGTGGCGTTAAGTGAAGGGCTGAAGACAACCTCAGGGTCGACAGGCGAAGGACTTCTGGGCGAAGGCGGGGCCAACGGTCCTCCGGAGATCTTGCCATGAAACTTGGAACGTGACCGAAAGCGATGACGCTTGACCGAAGGCATAAGCTTGAATGAAGGCGAGGAGAGAAAACGGTTGATTCGGTTGAGGGTCTTTCACACAAAGCGTTGATGGCAGTGTGGATGACGTCGGCTTGGGAGGAGGCACGAAAGCGATGGCAAAGGATGGCAGGGCATCTCGCCTGAATGCTTTTATAGAGCCGGGTTATGCAGCTGGCCGGCTCTATTCAACCTAAAAACCTCCAGCGAGAGAAGGCATCCTTGGAAAGAATGCAATAAATTTACAGATAATCTATATTTCCGACCGGCAGATAGAAATACATCTTTTTTGTATGTAAGTGCTTTAAAAAGTACATATCCACAGATGTCATGTAATTTTATTTTTAATATATACAAGGTGGTCCACAAAAAACTGACAACCCAAGATTTTAGTTCAACTTTTCTAGTTAGCACCTCTCAGAACCAGGACAGACAGAAATATAATCTAATAAAATTGGAAGATTTCTGTCCTCTCCTGGTTCTGAGGGGTGCTAACTAGAAAAGTTGGACTTAGAAAATCTTGGGTCGTCAGTTTTTTGTGGACCACCCTGTATATTACAAAGTTATAAATTTCACCAATAAATAGCTTAATGAAAACCTTAACTTAAAGTGGCACTATCACCGATTAACCCTTTAAGGACTGCGTGCGCGCTAAGAACTTATAAATGACTTGTAGAAAAAAAAATCGCAGCTTCTCACCCAGTTGAGGTAAGGGAATGAAACCTGTGTCATTTTTATCCTTAATGATCTGGCTTTCATATCCCAGTTTAAATTTTACTGTAATTGGCTGGAAGTTTTCGATATGACTTGTAGAAGGGCTGTAAACAATGATTATACAGCGGGCGCATTCGGGCGCACCCGTCCTTAAAGGGTTAAAGGCTGCAGAATCTGGCAACATCTAGAGCTATCTAGCACTGAGCCTTTTTAATTACTGAGTGAAAATTTGGTAAGTCCTTGTGCACCTGGAAACGAACTGTAAAGGTTAACGCTACCACTGCTGCTAGATGGCGCCATGGTATTTCCGTTCGCCTTTCAATCGGTGATAGTGTCACGTTAACCCTTTTCACAACCAGGCATACAATTTACTCTTGCCGAAGAAAACCAGATTTAAATACATGGTCAAAACAAATGAATATATGTCAGCAGACGAACTAATTATTAGCTAAATTTTTGGTCTTTGAAACCACAAGCAAGGCAGCCAACAGACGGAAATTAATGCTATAACGAACGCATGTTCGTCATGGATGGTGCGGCTTGAACAAATCTCTACAACGAACGCAAGTACATTACTGGTTGCAAAGGGTTTAAATTACCTCTCACCAAAGTAATGTGTATGGGCTATGGAAAGTCTCAAAATAATCAGGCACAATGCCACAATTTGCAGTACTAAGCTGTCAAACTGTGCTTGGGTGACACTAACGGTGCAAAATTTGCGATCCTTAAATATGAAGACGTAGCAATTTTATGGGTTTGAGTTGCATTAAGATATTATAGTTAAAATCATAAACGTCTGTATGAATTTTTTTTTTAAGTGGAGTGAAATTTATTAGTTTTAGTTCACATGTACCTTTCCAGTAACACAGTCATGTACATACTGGCCGTTCCTTAGAATAAACTTACAAGCCAAGTTGCCCAATCTACTAAAAATGTTTTATTTAGAGACCTTTCACCCATACTCTGCAAAGTTTGAGTAGCTGAGAGATATGTTATCAATATAACTAAACATAAAATAAAGCCATAAGGCACAACACTGAGAACAAAAGCAATTACAGATTGAAAAGTTACCTGCAATTAAGGTTACGGATTTTCGAGGACAATGTAACCACCTCGGAGGAATGGGACCACTGCCTCTGTGGTAGCGATCAGACCGATCCATAGCCATCACCTAAGAGCAGAATTTATCAGTATTAATCAACCTATTACTGGTATTGCCTAGTACATGGCATGCTAAAAGAATGACTGTTGCAGCACCCTTCGAACCTTCTGGCTAGTGACCATCATTTGTATGGACACATTTGTATGGTGCCGAATGTTCGGTATTGTATAATCGGTATTCAGTAAATTTTGTATTCGGTGCATCCCTACAGCGTACAGCGCAATTGCTTGCAAAAATAAAATCAAGGGTGTTAACCAATCCAATGTTTTCAACAAGTTCTTTGCTTTGCATGAAAGAAAGAAATTAGACCACCTCAGCCACCTAAAACAATAGTGCAGTATAGCTAAAAGTTGCAAGTCATTATGTAGTGTAAGGTCACTGTGCTAAAAAAAATGCAAGAGATTATCATAATTTTTCCACTACTGTACATAAGATTCAGCATTAGTAACATTAGTATTCAGCATTTGTATGGTGCCGAATGTTCGGTATTCGGTAGTTAACTATATGGTTGTATAATCGGTATTCAGTAATTTTGGATTCAGTGCATCCCTACAGCGTACAGCGCAATTGGTTGCAAAAATAAAATCAAGGGTGTTAACCAATGCAATGTTTTCAACAAGTTCTTTGCTTTGCATGAAAGAAAGAAATTAGACCACCTCAGCCACCTAAAACAATAGTGCAGTATAGCTAAAAGTTGCAAGTCATTATGTAGTGTAAGGTCACTATGCTAAAAAAAATGCAAGAGATTATAATAATTTTCGCACTACTGTACATAAGATTCAGCATTAGTAACGACAGTATATCCGAATAGAATTTTTTTTAGAAAAATCAAAATGGAATGCAGAAGAAAATTTGTCCCTAGTTCTGAAGTTTGAGGTAGCGATATTTTCATTGGGTAAAATAGTACGGTAAAATCAGTAACATTTTTACATTGTACTCCAACAATGGATCGTGGAACGTAAATTTACTCCAAGAGTCAATCCAGAATGCACAATTTTAAAATAAAGATTAACAGTATCTGGGCCAATTTTCAACAGACTGCTACACTACACCACCTCTCATACATTGCTGTTGTCTGCACAGTTCGAACTTCGCTGGGTCCGCAACCACTCATATTGACTATGCTGGTTGTTCCACAACCTTGCCGGTCTCTCACAGAAATCATTGCGAAACCAGTGACTGATGTTGGGGTTGGAGAGTGCTCACGTGTTCATGAGTTTGGCACGCATTTTCACATAATGCTGGATCGCAAGGGACTCCAGTCCTCTCAAATGGCGGTCATAGGGATTATTGGGTCTCCACTCCATGCAGTGAGATATTTTTTCCCCGTGAATGTGCTGTTGCACCCTCTTTCTTAACCCTTATATAGTCTCCTCAACACACACATCATCATACCCATTACCCATTGCATGGAAATCTGACATACACCTTCCCGCTTGTTTTTAATCTTTTGCAATTTGAGACACTTTCTATTCGTCAGCTTGAATCTTGGATTCACAGAGCTCACAGAGTTGACCAGTGGCGATCTAATCACAGGCTCATTCAGATGCTGTCCCCTATTTCTCAGGAGCTGCAACTCGATGCCTTTCTCATTCCTTAAGTATGTTTTAAAACCAGACTTATGAAGGACCTTTTACATCTTCTCACTAACTCCCTTCAAGTATGTCAAACAAATTCTCTTCGTCTGCTGGTTGGTTTCAACTTTCGGCTGGACACTTTCACCTTGGAGGTCTACCTTGTGAAGGGTGATGGTCCTCTTAATGAGACAATTTAAGAGACCCGGGAGGCATCCCAGATTAATAAACCGTATCTTTGCAGCGTAGAGGTGTGGTCTGGCTAGGTCTAGGATGCTTGAGTGGTGAACTAGCCGGATAAACTCGTTTTGTGCAATGGCCTTTAACTGGTTTGAAAGATGACCGGAGGAGAAGGGACTCCCCTCTCTGTCAATGTAGGTTTTCTGTGCGGTTGAAAGGTATGACGTCCATCCGAAGAGGTTTTTATTAGTTCTTCTACAGTGAACTTTAGGTCAGGGTGCCAGCTGTTGAGCGCACCCAGCAACTTCACTCTTCTTTAAGATGGCCAGGATATCGTTGACAAATCGCTTCAAGAGTTTTGTCGAGGACATCCTGGCCATCCTAAAAAAGAGTGATGTTGCTGAGGTCCTGGGTGTGCTCAACAGCTGACATCCTGTGGAAGAGGAAGTAAAAAAAAACTCTTTGCCGTTCCTTGATGTGTGCTTTACTAGGGCTGCTGATGGAAGTCTTACCTTTCAGCCGTACAGAATTCTAAAATCGACAGAGAGGGCAGCCCCTTCAGCTCCGGTCATCCATCACACCAGCACAAAATGAGCTTCTCCGGTTTATTCGCCATTCAACCATTATTAGACCTAGCCCGAACACACCTCTATGCTGCAAAAGGTTTATTAATCTGGGCTACACCCCGGATCTCTTAAATTCATAAATTGGGCACAAGGTCAACCTCCGAGATGAACGTGCACGGAAAAATAAAAATGTCCAGGCAAGGTTGAAAGCAACCAGCAGCCGAAGAGAATTGGTTTGACATATTTGAAGGTAATTAGTCAGAAGAGATAAAAGGTTCTCCTTGCATTATTTCTAGTGTGGAGGCCAAGAAGCAATGTTGCTTTCCCTCCTTGTATGTATGTTAGTGACCTCTAGGTCACCACTGAGAAAGATTGAACAGCTACTTAGCTCGGCTGGAGCCTATAGCCAGACCCCACCCCCGGTAGCGCAGTGGTCAGAGCGCCCAACTAGTAAACGGGAAGTTCTGGGTTAGAGTCACAGTCGGGGCAGTTGTCTTTACTTTCTTTCTCAGATTAGTGTATCGTGCATCCTCACAAGGCCAGTCTTTAACACAGACTGCTTGCTTCGGTTCTCCATAAGTCTGGTTTAAAAGGTACTTGAGGAATACGAAAGGCCTTAAGTAGCAGCTACTCAGAAAAAAGGAACAATATCTGAAGGCGCCTACGATTGACTTGTAGCTGGCCAACTCTGAGTCTGTGAACCCAATACAGTAGAACTTCTATTATACGAACTAATTGGAAACAAAGGATGTTTGGAAAATCGAAAATTCAGATAATCCAATTTACATGTAAAATAAAAGAAGAAAACTTTTTTCTCTACACCCTAGTGTTTGTGAACTATGCTTGCTTGTCTAAGAGTACTGAAAGAAAATTTTGCATGAAATAACTCCAAAACATAAATAAGCAAAGTCAAAACTTTTTCCTTCTCTAAAAAACGGCAAATTTCTCAATATTTTGTAAAAATGGGAGTTCGGATAATCAGGGTGTTTGGATAATCGGGGTTCGGATAATCAAGGTTCTATTGTATAGAAGCTGAAAGATGATATGTATATCAAGTTGCAAAAAATTATAAACACACGGGTAGGAGTATATTGGGTTCCATTGCTGTGTATATTAGGGAAATGAGAAAAGGGGTAATAATGAGGGTAAAACAGCTCATGGCGAACACCAAGAATGAAGTGGAAGAGACTAGCATGGCGAGCTAACACGAAACTGGATGGGAGTGAACCTCTACCCTAGTATTCCTCAACACTCCCCAAGACCGCCAATCAAGAGGACTGGAGTCCCTCGCGATCCAGCTGCATGTGAAAACGCATGCCACACAAGGCCTCTCCCACCCCCACATCCATCACTTGCTTCACAACGATTTCTGTGAGAGACTAGCAAGTTGTGGAACAACCGGCCTAGTAGAGATGTATTTGAACTGCGCCGACGACAGCAATGAAGGACTGTTTTATTGAGTTACAAAGTGTGCCTGCAGAAGACAGACGAGGGGTGTAGTGTAGCTGTCGGTCGAAAATTCACCAGATACTGTTAAGTATCTTTGTTTTGAAATTGTGCATAGAGGCTTGTACACTCTTGGATATAATGAACTATCAAAGTAAAAACCGTTACAGAATTTCCAATATACATTTAATGGTTACATCAATGGATAAAATTTATGAATTTTACTCAGCACTAATTTAATGCTCAAAGACCTGTATGTGTTGGCCAGGTGATGCCCACGACACCAATTAATGCTCAATCTACCATTTGAAAAAGGATCTCAATAGCTTGCAGACACCCTAGTGACACTAGCCAAATTCGGATATTAATTTCAAGAAAGCACTTGATTCACATAGCTTTTTCCAAGCGTAAAATTTAAAACCACATCATTTGAACAGTGGGTTGTGCATGACAACAATGATTTTATCTTCTCTACCTGAACTACTTTTTTTCTTTAGGATGAGGTGTTAAAACTACTGTGAAATCTATTCGTTTTAATCAGAATCAACAGTAGAAATGAAGAAAGTGTCATTTAAAGTGTGAAGGTAGCATTTAAACTTCACGAAAGTTCACATTTGAATGCATGGCGTTGTTCGCAGGGAAACATGTAAATGTCATTAGCACATCCTTATAACCGTAAGTTCCTTTTTGAAAGAGCATGCAATTGATTGAATAGATTTGGAATGCGCTAAGTAGTATACATTAGCTAAAATGGAGCACAAGGGAACATCTCAGATGCCAACCGCTAGAAAGTATAGTGCAGAATTAAACAAATTAATAAAATTGAATCAAATGATTGTAAGAGCTTTGCTGTCACCTAGAAAACTATAATATGAAAAATATCAAACCGATTCTTACTATGAAAGGTCATATTCAAATTCATGATGATGAAGAAAACCAAAAACGCTCAATTTTACAGCAAGTGACACTCACCACGCACGTGAGAGTCCTGCTTATTTTCCGACAGACTGCTATGACTAAAGTCTGTCTTCATCAGGAATGCTAAAAAAACTGCTCACTCAATTTCCATGTATGTTGTCTCAATGGTTTGAATTTGGAAAAGGGCGTAGCCTCCATTACTTATGCTTTTAGCTTTTTGACGCGCACCCAGCCTTAGCCATGGCGCAAGAAGGAGTGAGGGACAATTAATTTAGCAAGATAAATCCCATCGGAAATTCTTAGGTTCTTTTACATGCCACAATCAACATGAGCACGAAACATCACCGGGCCCTTCTCTTCCTGAAAACGCCAGGGTTGGCTGAGGCCGGACTCGAACCTGGGACCTCTGGCACATGAGACGGGGCTACTAACCACAGGACACCTAGCCCCATGACACTTGTTATGCAGTCTGTCTACCTCATTCCACATCGTGGAGAGTTGATCGGAATTATTCTTTCAGCGATAATCGGATGTTGGTGTTAGATTGGCCCTGGTTGTTCATAAGAATGGCTCCACTCATCACATGTTGGAAGTTAACCATTCAGCAGCATGAGATGTGTGGGGCAAGTGTTGTAAAGACCCAGGGCAAATCACCAGCATCCGAGTTTTGCTCAGAAAAGAATTCCTTGATCAACTCTCCACGATGTGAAATGAGGTAGACGGACCGCGTAACAAGTATCATAGGACAAGTGGTCTGTGGTTAGCATGACTGTCTCACGTGGCAGAGGTCCCGGGTTCGAGTCCGGCCTCAATTACCCCTGGCATTTTCGGGAAGAAAAGGCCCCAGTGCCTCAGCAAATCGGATGTTGGGGTTAGATAGGCCCTGGGCATTCAAAAGACTGGCTCCACACATCATATGCTGGAATCATTAGCCATCCAGCAGCATGTGATGTGTGGAGCAAGTGTTGTGAACACTCAAGGCCAATCTAACACCAACATCGATTTTTGCTGAGAAAAGAATTCCTCGATCAACTTTAGGTAGACGGACTGCGTAACAAGTATTGGAGGCTACGCCTAGTTCCAAATTCAGTCCATAGAGACAGCAGACGTGAAAATCAGGTGAGCGGCATTTTTACCAAGCCTGATGAAGCCATAATGTCAGTCATAAGTCTGTTGAAAATTAGCAGGACACAGTGCTTGTGAGTGTCCGTAGTTGTGAAAGTGAGTGTTTTTGGTTTTCTTCCATCATCATGAATTAGAAAACTATAACTTTAAAAAATTCAAGACAACAACAAATCAGTCTATATTTTGAAAATCGTAAGAAAAACCGACACATAAATCCGATTCAGTTACGGTTTTCAGTAAAAACTGAAAGTTTGGTTTCAATTATTGAAACCGACCCATCTTTTAAGCAAGAAAGACATTGTGCGCCATTGCATCATTGCTTTAAATGATTACTATAGAGCTACATGAGGCTACACAAACATAGCCCTAAAGCAACTGGTAGGTAACAGGTATATGAAGCTAACCGCAACAAAGAATTCTAAATGTATGTATAGCCCAAGGTGCCATTTATGTCCCATATATATCTAGTTTTTGTTAAAGGTGTACTATGTATTTCACATGGTAAATTCGTTACCTATTGAGTGAAACAGTAACGAAGGGCAACTTACTTTGGTAATTTTCACTTGCATATATTAATTTCTAGAGCTCTTATTTTACACTTCCACTGCAAAACAAGGATTGCCACATTTTTTTATAGTTTCTGTTGATTTTACAGTCAGTAATGTCCTAAATCGTTGGTAATTTTGCTTCCTTCCACAAAATAAATAATTTCACCCTTCAGACTACATTAACAATTTTTTGGGGAGGATAGGGGAGTTTGACGTAATAAAAACAAACTATTATAAAATTAATAATGATTATTAAGTTTGCCTTTTGACAAGTAGGCTAACCATCTATTCAAGATGCTGGCTTTCTTGTTCAACACAATTTTATTTCACTTTCTGAATTTTTTTGTGGGGTTGCCTTTCTTGGTTAAAGTTTTGAAACATTCCATCAAACCTAGCCTATAACTGTTGCCAGGTTAACTGATGCAGGAGATGTTCATTTCTAAAATTCTAAAACCGATCCCGGGAAAGGAAACTGTAGTATCACTTGTGTCATGGCATGTGACATGTGCCGTGACAATGTGTATGCTTAATGGCCTTTTGTAACCATGCACACACTTGAGTGATGACAGCATGTAACGGAAATACAGTACCGGTAACCGGCGTTTACAGTGGTAAATTGACGACGTCAGAGGAAAATAATACACTTTACCACACGAGTAGAACCAACAATAAAAGTTCTTCTTTTAATTTTCGGTGATTGGCGATCACCTTCTTCAGAAATGAATCACCATACTCGTGATGTAAACTTGTGAGTGCGGGGATTCGTTTCTAAGAAGGTGATCGCCAATTACCGAAAATTTATAGAAGTACTTTTATTGTTGATTCTTCTCGTGTGGTAAAATGAACCATTTCCCTCTGAAAGTTATGCAGTTTCACGACAGTGACACTATTTATTTTGTTGTGACACAGGCAAGTCACAAAATGTCAAATGCTACCTCTGTAATTCATCAAGCAATATGGTACATCTTATTAATTTGCTGTCATGTCACATGCTCCGCTGGCAATGACAAAAAAAAGGTAGTCTAGGCCAATTAGAATGTCATGCATGGGATTTGTGTGGATGCTGTTGGGTTTAATTGGATATATTTAGTTTAGAACTAGGCACTGCTATTCTGTCACTAGCTTTTTGCGAAATGACATGCAGTGTCACGAGTAATGCAAGCATGTGCAATCATTAGCATTTCACAAAATATCATGTACGTGACAAAGTGTATGCCGGATTAACGCATCTCATCACAAATGCAAACTATAAGAAAAGCCCAAGGGAAAAAAATTGTGACTGCATACGTCAAGCAGTTGTATGACTAAGTACCAAGCCATGCTGTTTCCTGTTAGGCTTATGTTTTGCAGTAGTTTTACTTGTGGCATTTTTACTGCTATGAAATGTGGCAGTTGTGACTATAGATTAGAATAGATCAGTTACTTTGGCCCAAATTTTAACGGGATCCTTGGGGAGGCCCTGACCACACACATACCAATGCACGCAATTCCCGGGATAAAGCTACTCGTGACACTACACATCAAAAAAAAGTTGAGAAATGTTGGTGAAAAGCCCCCCCCCCCCCCCCCCATTTCTTTCATTCCCAATACGACCCTGAACTACAGCATACATGTTGGAAATATACAGCGAACCAAGATTTAAAAAAATTCGTTAGTAGTCTCAAGTCACGACTGCTACGCTATTTCGATAAAAGGGAGTGAAACGACCTGGGATAGAAAATTTAGCAATGTTTCTTCGTTTATATTAAAAATAACTAAATCAGTGTTAAATCGTAGAAAATCTTCTACACAACAGGCCTCAATCGGTTTTTTTTGGGTCTTAAGAGTGTCATGCAAGGCCAAGAGTTAAGATATGCAAGTGCCTACCGCTGTTCAAATTTTAACATTTTATTCAAAACCTGCTTTTGTAAGTAGGGCATGGACCATCTTATTAGCGCAGTAACCACTTAACAGTACGTACTAACTGAACGGCATGAATCTATAGTTTGCTGTCCGCATAATTTGAGGCAGACTCGTGCAAATTGGACAATTCAGCTTTGTACGGCATTGTGGACTAGCTAAACATGTTGTGGGTAAGCACGCGGTACATTATGCGACTATCATTTAACTTTGTGGTGTTGGATTGTGTTTGCACAACGCTCTACAACTAAGTTCAGTGGGATATGAAACATTAGGAAACAACTGCACATGTCATGAACTTGTAAATTTTACAATCGTGAATGCCGTATGTGCTAATTCCTATTAAAATAAGGTGCTGTGCTTGCCTGGTTTTGTTCACTGTTCACACAGAAAAACAAGTCAACACATGAACATCATGGCAAGCACCTTCCTTCAGTTTTGATTACCAAACTCAGTTTCCACACACCGAATAACTACTGATGATGACATCAAGCAATGTGCTTTCACATGTCACAACTGAGTTCGCTCAAATTACATCGTTGCACTGCGTTTTTCCCCAATATGCTGGATGAAAACAAACGGGTACACTAAAATCGTCATGGCTTCTACAGCAAATTCAACCTGATTGCCGTTTCTATTGTTGCGCCTGCGCAGTATTATATTGGACGCCACCTACGGAGCGATTGGGAACGAAGTGCAACAACGCGTGAGACTGACATCAGAGGACCCCTCTACTCCTCTGCTGACATCATCAATGCTGTCAACCACTCGGTAATCTTGAAAAATCTACACTAAATGACGTCATTTTAACGTCACACCAACGCCGTTGGTCGTTTATTCTCCGTTTCAGCAGGCCTTCCATTCGTAGGCCTTTTAGCGCGACCATAGTTTCAGACTACAGTATACAGCGCCGCCACAGACTTAGCTTAAGATTTTTGCGGGAGTAACCTACACACATATATTGTCGGCTTAAAAAAATCACATCAAAATTATATTATAAAATTAACAGCAAAAATAGAGTGTTATATTTCAACAAAACATACGCAGAGGTCGTAAATATCGCATTACAAAGTTGCTTTAAAGTTGCTCTAACTATATTTGTCTAATTAGCAAAATTCAAATACAGCAATTTTATAAAGTGAAGACACCATATTGTCTACTAAAAATACTTCTACGCAGCTAAAATATCTAAAAATTATATATCGTGCCTAGTGATATATATCTTAGGTAAGAAACTGCTCTGTTTTATTAACAAAATTTTTGCTACTGAAGTTCAGGGCCACGAATTATTGATCATCCGCAGGAGCAATGTAGGCTGCCATTTTAAAACAGACACGTGCTGGCATGATAGTTCGCAGCTCGTTGCATAAGTCGTTGTAAATAAATAAATGCCAACAATCTGCTAATAACAGCATAACAAACGACAAGAGCATCGGTTCAAGTAATGTTATTTTATGTCTATTTACTTCTTACATTGATTGCGATTCACCGTATTTTTAACCATAATGAGATCCTAAACTAACCTAAATTCTTGTTCTCAGGGACCTTAACTAAACATGGAGTCGGAAAACGAGTTGGACACTAGACAGATGGTCCAAGACCAAAATAGGAAGAAAAAGAAATCTGGTGGATTTCAATCTATGGGTGAGTCGGGAACACAAGATTTATGTGATGACCAATTAATTGTTTGTAGTAGCACTTAGGCTCTGGTCACACTTCGAGTTATTACTTATTCATGAGACTACTAACTTGCTGCACTTGTCACAGTAAGAACATCGCCAAGAAATCATCATGAGAGTCTGCTGGTGACTCCAACT
Organism: Lithobius niger; assembly: GCA_023313725.1. Classification (NCBI taxonomy): domain Eukaryota; kingdom Metazoa; phylum Arthropoda; class Chilopoda; order Lithobiomorpha; family Lithobiidae; genus Lithobius; species Lithobius niger. The sequence goes on along the minus strand of JAHWFP010105659.1, from coordinate 3,803 downwards.
TCTTTGTGGGGCTAAAGTTGGGTGTTAGCTCCTGTTTGGTTGGGATAAAGGGATTGACTGACATTAGTTGTATTTGGGCAGGACTTTTAGAATGGCGTACTAAATGTAGGGACAGTCAATTTCACGATTAGCCTAGTGCAAATCTGAGCGTTTTTCTTTTAAAACACAACATTGAAAAATCCCCTCTGAGGATGATGTCCTCCCTCACACCCCCATCTCCTTCCACTTCTCCTCGGTTTTTTCTGCTCGCGCGCATGCACACAGTCAACCTCGGATCAAAAATGCAAGAGAGAAGGAGCAGTTTCCCGCCAGGCTTGGTGCTGTCAAGTTGGCATTCGTTGAAACTGACATAGAAAAACGCCAGTAGGATGCTTGTAGCTACTGATGCTGGGAGTAAGTGGGAAGAAATCACCAGTTCTTGTGCACAAACTGAGGGGTGATTGTCGGCAAGAAGATATCAAGTTTGGGCTCGAAGATATTGGTGTTTGGTGCAGTGACAACGGTTCGAGGTGCTGGTAATGAGGTCAATGCGTTGAGAGAAGGTGAGTTTCTAATTGCCTTTGCCATTAACTGTGAGTTATTGCATTCTTTTCCTGAAGGATGCTTTCTTCCTGGAGGTTTTAAGTTGTCTAGAGCTGGGCAGCTGCGTAACCCGGTTTGTGCATGCGCAGCCCCTCTATAAAAGCGACCAGGTGAAGCTGTCTGTCATCTTTTTCCTCCAGCGTGCACCGTGTACGGTCACTCTTCGCCTTCTTATACCAGCTTCGCCCTCTTCGCCTCTGGCTCAAGACTTCACCTCCTGCTGACTGTCTTTGCCATGGCAAAATATCGAACATCTGGGAAGAACCCTTCGCCCAAGATGGACTTTTCTTCCCCTGCAAGCTCACTACCTCCTATTCCGGACACCGGGCCTGCCCTTCGTCTTCGCCACCTTCGTCTCCGGACCAGAGGACTTCGCCGCCGTCACTGTCTCTGTCGGCTTCGCCTCTGCCTTGCAGTCAACCATCTTGCACCGGTTCTCGACACGCATAGAATCCAGAAAAACATCCAAGTCATCTTTGTCCAAATCTCATGCCTCTTCGACCGATACAGCATTGCACGTCTCTTCGCCAGTCATCCTGTCACTCTCGGACCTCTCGTCACGACCAGCCTCTCTCTCCGAATCAAGTCTACGCCCTCAAGGACCATCAAAATTATCCAGTATAAAGACCGCTCCACCAAACTCACTTTGTCGTCTTCCTCGTGCACTTCTTCCTATACAAAGAACTTGGTTGCTTCATCATCTAACCTGGCTTGAAACGTCACCTTCAGTCTTCCAACTCCTCAACTAAACGCACTTGTACTTATTCGCCCTCTTCTGACGTCCACTAGCGCCGCCTCCACAGCCTTCACACCCACGGACGGCTTACTCCCAGGCTCCGCCTTCTCACTCCTTAGAAATTTACGAGGATTCGGATCTCGACACTGCCTCAGCCCATCACACCCATCGACGAACTCAAGCCTCTTGGAAACCATCGAATTGGATCTTCGGCTGCATCACACAAAATGACACTGGTTCCCAGATCAGGCTTAATCTGTTGTTTTGTGTGTTTTTCTTCAATCTGCTCTATTCTTTGACTCCCTTCACCCTTAATGTCCACTGTCCCTCTCAAACTGCCACTCGACAGTTTCCTGAAACAAAACGACACTGTCTCCCAGATTAGGCTTAATCTATTGTCGTTTGTCTCTTCCATCTGCCTCAATTATTGTTTACCTCCTCTATCCCTCACTAACTATGCTCGTAGTTTCCGTTTTCGTCGCAGAATTAATTCTTTTACCTCAACATCACTGAAATGATTTTTACTTAACTCGAAGAAAACAAACTTCTAACGTCTGCCCTTGCACACCTCTCATGGCTGCTACTCAAGACCAATATCCCCGTTTCGCACCTCTCCAAATCAGTCGCCTTTCGCTGTCTGACGTTTACCATGGCTTCGAATAGTCACTCTGACCGAGCCACCGCAGCTCCTCGGACTACCGTTTCTAGATCTTCATGCACCAACCCTCCGAGTCTGCCGCACTTCGCTTCGCTGCCTACCACCGGAAGCTCTTCAAGCGGATCTCCACCTGCTGCTTGAAGCTGTTCCTGACGACCGCCCTTCGTTGACCATAATTCGCAACAATTCCAGACTATCGGTGTTTGCCTCCTGCCATCTGCAGCCTTCCAAGTCTGCTACACTTCGCCTCGCCGCCCATCACTGGGAGCTCTTCAAGTTTCCGTCCCTCAAGTCCTGATTTTGGAAGCCACCCAGCAGTCACACTTTGCCGATGGTTGCCTGCCCTCATCAAAACTGTTGTCCTTCCAAGCCCATTCAAAGCCTTCAGAACCAGCCCTTCGTTCATGCCATACACGGCTTACCAATCTGTCATCTCTCAGCACCTGTCACTACTGACACTTCTGGAAAGCTGCCCCTCACCGCCTGCCGTTGCAGCTTCTCTCTCCTCACTATGTTGCCCTTCGCCACCCATCACTTGCAACTTCTGGAGTCCACCAACTCTCCTGCACTGCCGTCTTCAGCTGGTCACCTTTGCAACCACCACCTGCACCTCCGTTTTCACCTTCAGCCAGCACCGTCCGACCTCGCCTTTGCTTCGCCTCGGCCTGCGACACAGTGGACAGCCTCTTTGTACCTTTCTTTTCGCTCCGTTGCTGTCCCTTCACCGCCGTGTTCACGGCTCTTCCACATTGCCATCTTCACCACCCACCAAAGCGACAGCTCCCCAATACTACGGTTGTTCACCACCTGTCATCTGCAGCCCCTGAACGCTACCATCCTTTGCAGCCGTTCAAGTCTCATAGACACCTTCATCCTTTGTCAGCCATTCTTGCAGCTTGTCAGTCTAGTTCCTCTCTTCGTCCATCAGCTCCTCCTCCCAATTTCCATGAATATCAACACGGAGCAAAACGATTAGACTCTTCGCCCTCCATGTGTCATAACTGAAGACCTTCTTCGCTCGTGACCTTTTCCAGATTGGCTTTAAAGGACTCTTTACCCAGGATTGCCTCTTCACCGCCTGCCAGTCCTCCGCCCACCGATCTGGACATTAAGGTGAGCCCGTCACTTTTACCTCCAGCCTCGGCATCGGCTCAACGTCGCTATCAAAGTGTTGACGGCTGAAGACCGTCTTTGCTCCTGACAAGATTTGGCACCACACGGAAGGAATCCTCTCCAAACATAACGTCTCCTTCGCCAGATTGCCCTCCGCCGGTCAACCCTGACATTACTGTCAGTGTCAGACCGCCGCCGTAACATTCACCATCATCAACTTCGGTCTCTTCGCCGTCTTCAACGTTCAAGCCAGCAACCATCAAAACCATCTCGTGGCTTGATTTGGTACCACACCGAAGGACTCCACTCCAAGCAGGATCTTTCCTTCGCCAGCTTGCCCTCCACCTGTCGATCCTGACATCGCTGTCATCCCGTCGCCGCAACCCTCACCACTAATGGCATCGGTCTCTTCGCCCACTTCGTAATCTTCACCGTTCAAACCATCACCCGTCAAAGAACTTCTTCGCTCATAACAGGATCTGAGACCATACTGAAGGACTCCCCTCCAAGCATAACTTCTCCTTCACCAGCTTGCCCTCCCCTGTCAATCCTGGCATGATTGTCAGTCTGCCGCCAAAACCTTCTCCGTCTGCTATGTCGGTCTCTTCACCCGTCGTCTTTGCCGTTCAAGCCATCAACCCACTCTGCTCTTGGCAAGATATTGGAGTTTGCCAGGAAACTCTTCACCCAGTAGGGCCTCTCCTTCACCTGTAA
>JAHWFP010105658.1:57104-75883 GCA_023313725.1 Lithobius niger | reverse complement strand
GGGGGGAGGGTGGGAGGAGGCAAGGTGGAGGTCCCGGAAGGACGGAAGCCATCGGCCGAGCTTCCGCCGTCTGGAGGCCGCAGGCGCTTCCGGTAATTCCGGACCCCATCTTCCGGTGTCCGGTGTCGAATCCGCGTTGTCTAATGAAGCGTACAACGGCTGATGGTAAGACGTATCCTTTCCTGCAAAGATAGTGGATTAAATCAAACTGCTCTCCCTCAAGTGATAATATTAAAGGTACTACTTACTTCCATGCTAGCTTTGTGTGACTCAGTTTTCCAACATTAGGTCAAATTTTTGTTGCAACTCTTTTGTTTGCCAGTTTTCTCTCTATGTGTCAAAGTATATAAATGTTGCGAAATATATTTTTTCGTGGGACAATTACGAAAATAGTGAGAAGGCATGTCCTTTTAAAAGTCCTTATCATCTTTATTGACTGAGTTTTGCTGTACGTGTTTAAATCTCTTTTAGCTGGCGAAAGTAGCCAAATTTACCAAGACAAGTCCTTTTCAGGAAGTGTATGGATAACAAAATTGTTAATTTTTTATTTTGCAAAGTTTGGACTTAAATGACTTAAGTCTAAGTCTTTTATGACTTAAATGTACATCCCATTATTATTTCTGACACCATTCTGGTGAAAATCAGCGTTTGCAACATTTACATACGTTTTAATTTAAAGTAAGTAAATAAGTAAGTAGTTTATTACGACGGCTCGAAGATCATGGTGAACTTGTGTGTGCCGAATAAGTCAGGTACAATATAAGGCTCATGATAAGGAATAATATGGAGGTAATATACAACACATTATTTCTTGGCAAGGGACCATTCATAAAGTATGTCACGCTTTTTTTGGCCAATTTTGACCCCCTCCCTCCCCCATGTCACATTTTGTCACACCTACTCATAACCTCCTGAAAAAGTATGTCTCACTGCCCTAGCCCCCCTCCCCTCCGAAATGTTTTTTTTGAGGAATGCAAATTTGTGGACCTGCCCAAAACTTTAAAAAACAGCTTATTTTATTTGCCATGAGCCAACTAAATATTAAAAGCGACAAATAAAGGAAGAGGAAATGGAAATTGTCGAATTAACGTTCTCTTCAACACTTAAGGTTATTTCCGGATGGAGAGGGACAATTTTGCTAGGATATACCTAGGATCGTCACATGCCACAATCGACAACAGCACATTTCCGGAGCGCTTCTATTCTAGAAGGCCAGAGGGGGAGGGGGGGGGGGGCGGGAGAGCGAGGCCAGAATTGAGACTACAAAGCAACATTGCCGAGGACGTTCCTAAGTGGTATGTGGGGCAGTACGGCCAGTCAGTAGACCATGGTTTTTAGACGTAAATCGTAACATCTATTTTGCGATTAATTTTATATAGCTTTTCTTGACACATTTTTATTAGTTTTAAAACCAGTTGTAAGTTGCCTACATTTGGTTGTAAGTACATAATTTAAGTTTTCACACTGCCATCACAAAGTTTTAAATTAAAATGTAAATACATCAACACGTTCGTGTAGCCGGAAAGCGGTTTAAGCAAAACAGAGGTAGCATCTCCGTTGGCATTCTTTTAGGCTGTAACGTTACTAATGTCTTCGGTAATAGTACATATCAATCGAAATAGCGGTGTTTTCAGCGGCCTTACCGTACAAATTAGTCGCATGTACTTGTTTTGTCTCAAGATCCGACTGTAGTACAACCTTCACTCAACACCTCTGCGAAGCGTTGAGTCAAAGCTCCTCAGAATCAATGATATGACATCAGACGGTGACGTCTCTGAGTCCATGCACACTTTAGGAATGTATTGAGGCCATCGGACTGATATTTCCTCCATTTCAGATCTTCTAGGCATTAATTGGTATTGTGGATGGAAAAAGTGGTTGAAGAGAAAACCTTCCATTTAAGCCTTTCCTCACCTAACAACATTCACAATGAGCTGTACCTTATATTACACAAGGCACGTGGCTTGTTTGTTTTGTTGAAAGAAATGGCTGTGCATTCCTCCGCCTGATGCGAGCAAGTGCAGGTAGTATTAGATAGCGCTAGTTGTTGCCACATTCTGTGACAGTGCCACTTTAATTCCTAGAATAGTGACAGGTTCAGCCAGAAGCAGTTTTACGGTCCCTTACTTTCCTGACACCTGAACATGTCAATATACAGTTTGACTATTAACATTTTTTTCTTTTTATAAAATATGATAGCGTGACGTCACTTTTTTGACAGCTCTACCCCTCCCCTATATCACGTTCTGTCATGCTAAACTGACCCCCCCCCCCTCGGAGCGTGACGTACTTTGTGAATGGTCCCCAAATACTATTTTGAACATAAATCCATAGTAGGCACCAGAAACAAAAATAAACACAACGTAAAAGTTTAAATACAAAAAAAAAAATAATCGGCTAATAATAATCACTAAATGCACATTCCACATTTATATATCTTTGTATCTTATATTTGTATATATCTATGTATATACACACTATACTAATAAAAAAAAGCTTAGACGGAAGGTTTATCTGGGCATTGCTTAATCGATTTCTCATTAAGCAAGAAGTAACCGAATAGTTTATTTTTAATCAAATTTATCCCATCAATTTGGAGCAGTTCAATAGGAATTTCATTAAATATAGAAGGAATTTTATATTTGTTTGTTCGTTTGCCATTTTGATTCTTGGCAAAAGGCACTTGCGGTTTTCCTGAAATAATTATTCTTTATTGTTGAGCTTAATTTGTGGTCACAGTTAAAATAGTTTTTCAGAATTACAACGAAATCTCTTAAGTTGTTTAATTTTGAGAATTTTTGTTTTCCTGTATATTGTTTAGATTTTAAATTTCCATATTCGTTAAAAAGAATTTTTATGATTCGGTTTTGCAGTTTTTGCAGTCTTATTTATGTGGCAGTTAGCAGCAAATCCATATATTTCATTATCGTATCTAACCAAGCTTTCAACCCAAGAATAATAGATAATTTTTTTGCTTTTTATGTTAAGAAGGTGTCTAATGTGATAGAGGCTAGGCATAAGTTTACGTAAATTTTGTGCAATTTTATCAATCTGCCTTTTGTAGGTCCATTGTGAGTCGATTTGGAATACTAAATAGGTTGCTTCACTTAGAGAAACAGCATCACGTGGTTTAGTACACTTTCTGCAAAAAAACAATTTTGACTTTGTATCTAACGTGAATTAAAGGCGCCTCGTCACCATTTCGATTGCGTTGTCCATATTCTAAGCACAGCATCCACGTTCCAGATTCTCCGTCATCCAATAGGCTGATGTGGGTCAGGTGATCTCGTTTTAGTTATGAAAATCGCGACGCTGCTGCGAATAGTGTTGTTCCATTTTTAATTATCGCTATTTGCTTTATATTGCTGGAAGATTCTATCGGTGCTGCATCTAGAAGTTGAAAAGGCGCCTTTATATCGGCCCAGTGCACACATGCCTTTTTTTTAACGCGCGTTGACGGTGCGTTACAGCATTTGCTGTTTGGTTTACGTGACATCTGTTGCGTACGGCGCACATATCTGCGTCGACGTTGCGTTACCGCACGTCGCTCGTGCGTTCGTTTTGTACTGCACTTTCCCCCGGCAACGCAGCGTTAACGCAAACGCACCTACGTCTCTCAGTACCTTGTGTGATTTAGCGCCGGTGCACACGTGCGTTTTTTGAATGCTGCGGCGACGCTGCGGTAACGCATCCAATCAATGGGCACGTGCGTTTTATTAACGCGCGTTGATGCTGCGGTGCCGCTTCGATGACGTCGGTGCGCGTTCGGTTCCCTAACCTCGTGTACAAAAAACTATAGTTTGAAACCAATGAGACGATGTTGCTTTTTTCGCCTACCTCGTGAACAAAAAATATATTTTAAAACCAATGCGACGAATTTTGGTACATTGATGTTCTAATTTAAGACGTACCAGGGGAAAATGTTATACATCCCTTGCAGATTAACTAAAAAATTCGGATAAGTTCTTTAATTACTTCCCAATGCGTCTTCAATCATTTCTCCAACAACATTTCATACTTCAGGATAGTTCTTTACTCCCATAATAAACGATTCCATGTCTATTTCTTCGAAATTGGACGCCATTTTCGGTAACGCTTTTGCGGTAAACGGCGGACGTGTGCACCGCTCAAGTCATCCAAGGGACTCAGAGACGCAATTGCGTTTTATTAACGTTGACGGGGAATTGCGGCGCAAAACGACCGCACGAGCGGCGGGTGAGCGGCGGGCGGTAACGCAACGTCGACGCAGGGACGTGTGCAGTATCCAACAGATGGCATGTAAACCAAACCGCAAATGCGGTACCGCAGCGGCGACCACAAATGCGGCGACCGCACGTGTGCACCGACGCTTAAGCGGTGCACACATCCGTCGTTTATCGCAAAAGTCATAAAGAAAATGGCGTCCAATTTCGAAGAAATAGACATGGAATTGTTTATTGGGGGAGTAAAGACCGACCCTGAAATATGAAATGTTGCTGCAGAAATGATCGAAGACTCACTGGGAGGTAATTAAAGAACTTATCCGAATTTTTTAGTTAATCAGCAAAGGATGTATAATGTATTCCCCTTGTAAGTCTTAAATCAGTAAATTAATGTACCGAATGTCGTCGCATTGGTTTGAATATATATTTTTTTGTACACGAGGTAGGCGAAAAAGGCAATATCGTCTCATTAGTTTCAAAATATAACTTTTTGTACACGAGGTTAGCAAAATGGGTTGCGGCCGAATCTATACTGGCGGTTCACGGTCATGTGTGCATTCAAAGAAGAACGATAAATGGACTCATTCCATGTTTGTGTGCATTCATTGCTAGCATCAACGCAGCGGCAACGCAGTGTCACCGCGCGTTAAAAAAAAAACGCATGTGTGCATTGATTGGCTACGTCAACGCAGCGGCAACGCGTGTTGAAAAAACGCAAGTGTGCACCGGGCCTTAAGGTGTTTGCATTAAAGGAATACCTTTGCATCCGGATGACAGCGCCATATTTTAAAGCGAAGTCAGAAGTGACGACATGTGATGAAGCCATTGCATGACAGTTGCCTGGAGCTGACGACAATGCCAACCAGGACCCAGTTGCTTATTAACCAACTTGAGTAGGCTATTTCCAAGAACTTCTGTATGCATCCATTCTTTAATTATATGTATTCCATCCCTTGTCAAAGCCCGTTTGAGAGGGAAGCTGCAGGTCTCGCTTCCCAGCTACAGACCAGTTCATTCAAAATGGCCATATATAAGTACAGTCAGCAAACTAAAAAAGCAATTTCTACCCCCGTCGGCCTTGACTCCAAACACCACGTTCTGATTTTCGGTGTGGTCTTTTGTTTGCAAGGCATTTCATAGATTTAATGCCAAAACCCGTCTGGCGCATTTCTAACTACCATAGGAAAGAAGACAACGGGCTTTATTTTTTGCACTAAATCTGTAAATGACTCTGAGGATCCCAGTATGAATGACTATACTAAGGAATCAAGAATCAAAAGTAGGCGAAAAAAGCAACAAAAAAAAAGCAAAGCACCCTAAGCAAAAACCGCAACAAAAAATTATTCAAATAATGGCAGCGTTAAAGAAGATTTTTAAAATATCTGAGTACAAAATGATAATGTTAGTAATGGAAAAGTAAATGGAGAAAATTTGGAATTTATTTGTCAACGGAACGGAATTTATTTGTCAACGGAACGGAATTTATTTGTCAATTCGGTCCTAATCAGTGGTAATGGCAGATTCACTTTTGGAACTGGGTTTAGTAAGCAGCGGCGTCCCACAGGAATCTGTGTTGAGACCCTTACTGTTTGTTATTTTCATCGCTGACTTGAACATCCAAGGTTATGGTGTAAAGATGCCCAAATTTGCAGACGATGTAAAGGTCTATCGGGTGTTGGTAATCAGCTGGATTCTGCTCTCCGCCAAACTGCTGTTGATGATGTGAATAGTTGGTCTTCAAAATGGCAGCTCCCTATAAATATCGTTAAAAGCCAGGTGCTTTCGTTAGGAAAAAAATCAAAATTGTTCGTATGAAATTGATAATACCATTTGGAACACTGAAGACAACATTAAAGACCTGGGAGTCCACTTAACTTCGAACCTTAAATCGTCAACCCATTGTAACCAGATCACCTTTAAGGCAAAACGGATGGGCTACGTGATTAACGTTGCTTTAGCTCTGGTGATGTTTTTACATTGGTCAGGGCCTATAAGTCTACATTAGACCAATTGTGGAGTACGCGTGCCAGGTCTGGTCTCCATACCTTGTCAAAGATATCATGAAAATTGAATAGTGCAGAGGTCATTTACAAAAATTCTATGAGTTTGTTACAATCTGTCTTACCAACAACGTCTTAAGTATCTTCACCTTGAGTCCCTTGAATATAGGCGTCTAATAGCAGACCTATGCTTAACTTACTCTATTTTGCGTGGGTTTGCCGACATGAACCCTTCTCACTTTTTTAATGTTCGTGGAAATAGCTATACCAGAGGCCACTGCTATAAACTAATTGTTGCAAACACTAAATTAGATTGCACTAAGTACTTTTTTGCAAACCTTGTGGTTAGCACGTGCAACGCGTTGCCATCCGAGCTGGTGACTTTAAGTTTTTACGAAATATCTTTCTTTAAAAAAGATGTCTGTCTACCTCTCAGCGAAAAAGGTTAGCTCTGTCGTTAACAGGTGGCTGCGTTTTTAACCATAAAACCTTCCGGCATTGTATTTTTATTATTTTTAAGTTATGGGTCATACCTAAAACCCTTTCAGTGATTAATGTTTCATATGTAAACAAGTTATTTGGTAACCTTAAACCATTATAGTGGTATTAGTTGCTGCCAAATAGAATTTGACAGCTTTCTTTTACAAAAATTAACATTGTAACTTGTGTAGATACACTATTAGTGTTTTCTTTTTAAATGTCTTTTGCCCAATTTTCGTAATGCTTGTACGATTTTCCTGCACGAAGCAGCGCGGACAGCATTGCGGTAATTGTTGCGAAACTAGTGTTCCTTTAACTTTGCAACTTTTGAATTTTACTTCAAAATTTTCTAAACCACAAAAACGTCAGTCCCCAAAAATACAAAACGGCAAAGTCAATATTTTTTTAAAGTGTTATTTTTTCTGTGTAAAAATGGGAGGTGTATGCCTCAAAACCCAGGAGATGTATGTCTCACCAATAATGGAATAATATGCTTGATTTATTATTGCTATTATGTTTCTGCATGGCTTGGCAGTCTTGTTGTTCGGCATGTCTTGTGTGCACTAACTCTTCTGTTTTAAGCAGTTATTTGGAGTTCAACAGGAACCCGCCAAAGCCAGCGGCCCCCTTTCCAGTTTTCAAGTGCACAGCCTTATGGACTATTATTCCCTTCGCACCTTCAAGCGCAAGCTGCCATCAGTTGCCGATTACACTTCACAGTGAGTAGCCAACGTCCCAAAGCGACACTGCCCCGATGCAGCTGGTCTATCTCATCAGGTTACCAGTTCCCTACCTACGATCCCGGTCCTGGTTGCCGATCCCATTCAAGACCCACAATCCGCAAGAGACGATTCAAATGATTAAAGGGCCCATACACCTAGTCGGGGCCCTGTTTCGGTCCACGATCCACCTATCATCTACTTCCTGTCATCAATGCATCCAACCTACAATGATAACGACCTACTTGTTGTTATCTCATGATGCACCTTCGCTTTGAACGCAACCAAAGATTTTCTCCAACCTGCGACCCTCTGCGCACGTATCAGCACAGCCTCCACAACACTCACCCTGTCGATTCCATATATTGATACGAAGGAGACTGCCCGGTCCTCGATTCCCGATTCCCTCCAGGCCCTGGTTCCTGTATGTCAGCAGGTTCCAGGCAATATCGATTATAAATCCTACAACCTGTCTGTTCCGTCAATTCCATTAAAAAATCTTGGTTACTGCCTCAAGCACGATTCTTAATATCAACATTACGACCTTAATGCCTGTCCTCTCGTCTGCACCACGACTCGGTTGCCACAACGATTATCACTTTACCCACGATTCCCTGATTATCCTGCCCTTGACCGTCACTTTCTAATCAAGACATAGGGGGCGCACAGTACTCTGTCTCTTTGTGTGCTTTCCCGCACTTTAATGATACCATTTATCCCTATCACGTTTCGCTACAACATGTCTTAACATCGCTCCAGACCGATTCCCGATTACCTGGCCCTCGGTTCCTGGTTCCCGATTACCAATCCTCGGTTCCTGATTCCCGATTATTTCCCAATCCACGTTACCGGTTTCCCTGGACCAACCAGTCTCAGGCAACGTTGAGTTTGTACAACTCGCAATAGATTACAATCCACTCAATCCCGGTTACCAGTTGGGAATCGGTTCCTGTCTGAACTTTCGATTCCCCCTTGACCATGTAACACGGTGACTTTGTTCCCGGTTCCCTGTGGCCAGTCCAGAACCTACGACCCCTCAACAAGAAGCCTGCTTGCACGGAGGAACGTTACACCTGACCTAAAATCCAAGCTAGGTCTCGGACGACAGCTACTAATTTAGCTTCGTCTCTTTTCCCCACGAATACCTCCACGTTCATCTCTAGCACACGATCTGCCCCTTTACAAACACAAAAATACATAGACGCGATTCCTGGATCCAGTGGTCTTTCGCCCATCCCAAAAGAAGCTGGTTCGCATCAAAGTGACTAAACAACCTTTTCTTTGCTACAATGCACACTGTTTACTCCGAAGTGAAGGACTCGGTTCCCGGTTACCTCTACGGTTCCCGATTACCCTCCGGTTGCCTTGTCATGCCCAACGCAAAGGGCACTCCCAAAGACGGGTCTTCAATCCGCCCTCCACGATCCTCCTCCCCGGTTTTCTTGACGCAACCGGCTTCCGAAGATGTTGAGGTCTTAGAACTAACAATGGATCATGAGCATCTCGTTTCCCTGTTACCACTGGAGAATCACTTTTTTTCTGAACCCCTTCAACCACATGACACGGTTACCTCTCCACCGATTCCCTGTAGCCAACCTGCTCCAGAACGTGACTCACGATCCTTCAGCGAGGAACTCGCCCGTACAGAGGAACCTTATGCCAGGCTCAAGTTACAAGTCAATACTCGCAGAGCTGCTGCTAAGAAGGCGTCCTCTTCTACTCGACTCGTACCGTTGGACTTGTCTTCACGTTCATCTCAAGGCCGTCTCTTCACGACCCACGAACATTACGGTTCCCTTGGTTGGCCACCGATTCCTGATCCACTCGACGACGGTTCACGGTTGCCTAAAAATTGCGCTAACCATAACAGCAACGCCACCTGCTGCACCCTTTCCTCCGGCCTCAACCTTAAATGAAGCGCTTACTCGTACCGTTCACTTATCGGCAAGAGATCGAGAAAACCTGGCCTTAATATAAGCTTTGTGCTTTCTTTCACAGAAATATTAGCAGCTGCATTTACCACTCTTCGTGCTTCGGTTGCCTCCTTGCCTACACTCCAAGCAACGGCAGCAACCACAGATGATGTTCACATCGAAAACACAGTCCTTCGTGCAGCGAACGAAGCGTACATAATTCCGTTCTCCAATGATTCCCTGCTTACATTTCGAACCGGCAAAGCATCTATTCCACTGGCCTCTCCGTCACTCAAGAGACCTTCAGACTATCCACCAAGATCGCTCAGTCACATCCAACCTACCGATTCCAGTTCCCTCACAGTTACTACCAATCAAATTTTTACGTCTCATCCCAGCTAGTTCTTCGTTCAAGTGCCACTCCTCAAGATTCATCGGTTCTCCTTCCCAACGAGGTAAACAGGTTTTGTGAAATATTACTTGTTCTACCTTGTCCCCCGCAGGATGTATGACTTTTATCTACTGTCCATGTTGAAGAACGATCCCTTACAGTTCGCACCCTTAGCCTCCCACTCATACGATACATTCGATCCCATGCCTCTTCAGGCTATCATGTTCCGTTGTGGGTATGGCTTTGGCTCTAAGGTTGTCTTCTCTGGGACTGGTTCCTTGGGGGCGCTGGCTCGTAATGCGGGATGTTCCGACCTAGTCCCTCCTCCTAGGTGACAAAGAGTGCTATAAAAAAGGAAATGTATATTTTCATCGGCTATAAAAAGACTAAAATACCAGGGCCTGCACCTGGTTGACTTTAGTATTTATTGCCTAGCTGAAATATACATTACCTTTCATCCCGTCCAGCCTCCCCTCCATGAACTAGGTTCTGGGTTTGGGAGAAATGATGAGGTTCGGCTTGCGCAGTCTGCTTATATAGACTGACCGAAGCTTGCGCATGCGCAGAATTATTATGAGCCCAGCAGGGAAGCCAACCTTCAAACTTCTAAGGAATTAAGCTCAAAAGGGGTGAAACTGCTATAAAAAAGGCAATATTTCAGTTAGGCAATAAAAACTAAAATCAACCAGGTGCAGGCCTTGGTATTTAGTCTTTTTATATTTAACTGTCAAAAATAAAACCAGTAGTTATAAACCCCAGTTGTTTTCCTAGTGAAGCTAAGTGTTAAATAATTAGAAAAAAAAAACGAGCTCGTTTGATGTTTAAGGTAAGGTTTAACTGATTCGAAGTCAAAACAGCAAAGGAACACAAATAAACTTTCCTGTAAGGTTTCACATACCGCAGTGTTCCTGTACTGTTTAGTCCACGTGAAACCTTACTGCTGTATTCACATATATTTACAGTTTTTACTTTAGAACACGATGTGTCTGATTGGTTCATTCTACTTGGCTAAAGGACATCGCTGAAAAATCGCAAAAACCATACTTTTAGTGTGCTTAGTACAGACCTACAAATTAACTATTTCAGGGTTCGTGCGACTCCCTGAAGTCCTGGAAATATCGTTGAAAATAAAAATGAAATACCAGTCCTGAAGTCTTGAATATGAAATCTTAAAAATTGGTGTATGTATCAATAGGATGAACGGAAAGGAGACAACCGAACTAGAATGATGATGAAAAATTTAGCCCCGAAATTGGGCGAGTGTGTAGCCTATTATACACTATATTATTCTTACAACAATTTTGAAAGTTGGGATACGGTTTTGATTTTATTTACGTGTCTAATGGTTGAATACAGCAGTAAGGTTTCACGTGGACTAAACAGTGCAGGAACACTGCGGTATGTGAAACCTTACAAGAAAGTTTACTTGTGTTCCTTTGCTGTTTGACTTCGGATCAGTTAAACCTTACGTTAAACATCAAACGAGCTCGTTTTTGTTTTCCAATTCGTGATACTTTGACATACCAAGTTAGTTGTCTGCATTCGTTGCAAAAGGCACTGAATTTCGCTCGCTTCGCTCGCTCATTCAGTAAAAGTCTTTCCTTTGGAAGTTGGTTTGTCGCAAGCTATCTATCAACGGTTTTGTCCGTATTTGTAATATAGGACGGCAAGCCAAATGGGCAACGTACGCTTTAGCTTTAACACGGGAGAATGGCCTGAAATCATTACATAAATCGATTCGTAATAAGTATAATGCTTCCGCTGCACGCGCGGGTAAATTGTTGGCTCACCAGCATTGTTTGCTTTTGCTTGCGCTTTCCGTCTGGACGTTTGCTAATTGGCATTGTTGCATAGAAACAATGTTTAAAACAACGTACAACAATAAAATGGATCGTTCAGGGCTCCGTAACTCCGGAACGGAGCGACCAATTGAAAGTTCTATTTCTATAAAGGGCACATCTCCGGAAATAGATAGTTCAACTGAGCTAGGAACCAGCTTTCTACGACAAATGGTTTAGTCTGTAGAGCCCATTGTATAAACGTGTCCAAAGTCCACCACCACATAAGACAAAAATGAAACTCACGATTCCAGCTGAAGTCCAGATTTCCATTGTCACGAATCGGAAGCCAAAGTCAACCATTTTACACGGGGATGCTACAAGCACATAGTCCGTCGTAGCAGCCTGCCGTTACAACATGATCAATGTGTTTAGCCAGATGGGGAGTCCAGACTGAGGATATGCACTCCAAAACAGTTCTAACGAAAACACGAAAGGCCCAGAACAATGTTTTTCGATCACCAGAAGCAAAACATGGTCTAATAATTGCATCTCTTTGTCTTGCCACCCTAACAACGTTACAGCAATGTGAAGCTCATTTTAGGTCCCACTCAAACCACACGCCCAGGTCCTTTACAGGCAAATGATGACTAAGTACCAACCCTTTTTTTTATCCTCAGATGCCTGAAAACACCCAAACTGCCTTGCCTATAAAAAACACAAGTGTCTAGTGGTCGCCATGCTTGTATATACAATTTTAACAACTAATAAAAAATTTGTGGAGGGAGGTGGGGGGGGGGGGGGGAGTAGCTTGGAGCATCTTTTTTTTTACCGCTTGCATCCTGCTATTGTGGCCAGTCATGGAGGACATTTCTGTCCTTGTATAATATTCTGGGTATCCAATGAAGGTTGTTTGTTTGGCTAGTCGAACATTATAATGTCCGAGGGGGTTTCTTTCTTTAGAGGTTGCATTTGCCTGTAGATTATCTCCTCCCCCCTCCCCCCATCCGTATGTTCATGGTCTTCCCCCTCCCCGTCTGTGTCATTGTATGCCTTACCGTCACACTCGAACGATTACTTGGTCACATTACATGTTTTACTGTGTAATTTGCTTTACATTTTATATGTTTGGATTTATGTTTGCTTAATTTATTATTTTGTCATCGTGACGATGTTCTGTAATTTTGTAAAGTGCTTCTTATCGTCATGGTAAACAAACCAACTGGATGCAGTTGCGTCCCTTTCCACGCCCACCTTGACATCACACATATTTATTTGGACAGGACAGGCATTAATGTTATCTTTGTATCTTGGCGGGCGACACACTAGCGTGTGTCTTAATGACCACGCTACCAGCACCGCAACAACAATGGGCGACTCGTTGCTGTTCGAACGATGTTGTTTGTCTCTTATAATTAGACGTGTCAAAGTAATCACGTGACCTACTCAGCAAAGCGACAGCATCCGCTTTTGCGTTAACTATCCGCTGCTCTAATGCAACTGCTGATAGGTGAAGCTATCGCTTTGCTGTGTAGGTCACCTGATTGCTGTGCCACGCCCACTTATAACTAGAACAACTAACATCGATCGAACAGCGATGAGTCGCCCATTGTTGTAGCCGTGGTAAGCATGTGTGCAAAATGGCTGTCTTGAATTTAGCGGGAAACGCATGACTTTGGGTCCAGGCTCCCTGGTATAAATCACTCAATAACATGATCATTAATCATAACATGTGTTTACTTCCTGCTTGTGCACCACTAGGCCACGTGATATCGTAGCTGCCGATGATGTCACAATCATGGAGCGGAGCATTCACCAGCCGTGTGTTGCTTTGGGTACGAACAAGCGCCTCCCGTACGAAAGTGAGATGATTAC
This sequence comes from Lithobius niger, assembly GCA_023313725.1. Classification (NCBI taxonomy): domain Eukaryota; kingdom Metazoa; phylum Arthropoda; class Chilopoda; order Lithobiomorpha; family Lithobiidae; genus Lithobius; species Lithobius niger. Next base: position 62,525 of record JAHWFP010105658.1, on the reverse strand, counting down.
TCCAAGCTGTAACAGCAGGAAGGGTATCTTTAAAAAGTTTGGTAGGATTTTGTTTGGTATGACACCGGAAGTGAGCTGTTCATTACCGAATATTGTTAAGGACGAATCAAAGCATATGGTTGTCCTTATACCGGTAGCTGAACATGCTGTCTTGTCCAGTTGGCACCTGGTTTAGGTGCAAAAGCCCAATGCATCTTGTTCCTGGGTCCCATTGCCTTGTGTCGTTCATCCGTTGCATGTCGTCGTTCACACGCGCACGCCAAAGCAAAGCCATTACCTTGATTGTGAGTCGCGCGCGCTCACCCATACCAGGAGGCGGGGGTGGAGGGGGGGGGGTGTGCCGTCATCGACTCGGGGTTACTCAACCCCAGCGAGGGAGGGGAAAGAAGGGCGCGTCGGTCGGGATAGGGAAGGCGACAGAGGGGAAAGAGACCAGCTCTGCTTTCATCTCGCCAAAACATTGTCATTGGAGCACGCCACCTATTTGTCCATCTAACTCACTTTGTTTTGTTTCTGATACACGGAAGTGAATCAACTGGGCTACTATTTTTTTATTTGCTTTGTTTACTTTTTTTATTATTATTAATTTCTAAGTTTTCAATCTTGTTAACCGAAGTTTGTGACTCGCGCTACATACGCTAAAAAAAGGGTTAAAGGGTTTAACGAGCGTTAACCACTCCTGGTCATCCGCCCGAAGCCCTAAGGCCCTATGTCTGCAACACCACCTACGCTAAGTTAAAACACCAACAATAGATGAGGCAAATAAACAATAACACATATCTAGCAACAAACGGGAAAACTTCTTTAATTTCTTTAAAAAGTAATCCTCCCTCTAGTTGAATGTCCAGTACTTTTATTGATATTTGCAATGGTTTTAATACATTAATGGATTTTGCAATGAGTGGTTGAATTTGAAAGTAAGATTTCACGTAGACCAAACACTATAGCAACATTGTGGTATCTGCAACCAAACAGGAAAACTTGTTAGTGTTCCTTTCCTGTTTTAGTTTCCGTTTAGTTAAACCTTGCTACCTTATACATCAAACGAGTACGATTAGTTTCGTTTTTGTTTTTTGGTTGATAAACTTGTTCAACTTCATTATGAATTGCTTGTTTACTTGTTGAAATACTGTTATTTTTAAAACTCTACGAGTCTCACAAACTAAATTGTTCTGGTTTATGATCCAGCATGTTTACAGTAAATATTGATTCTCACTGTATATGTATATTAATTCTCACTATTTACGTTCTATTTAAGTGCATGTATGATTATTGCATGATAACATTTTGCATGGTTTTCGTTTGGTCCGTCAGAGGTGTTGGATATCTAAATTTGTTGTTATGGCAACCGTCAGTCTTGTAATGCCCTAGGGGCGATCTGACTGTAACAATAAAGTTAAAGTTAAGTAACAACTTGAGTACAGGCATAAAGGCCCAAATAACCACGACCATACAACAGGCCAGTGGCTGCCACCAAGTTGATGAGTAGCGAACTCCATCACACTTTATCAAAGCATGTTTTGTGTGGACGTATGTATGGGTGTGTGTTTGATGTGGTGAAATTGGTGTGAGCACCAAAACATCTGTATGAAGACCAAATTAAACATAGATCCAAAAATATTATTAGTACGGAATCAGCATAGCTATAATAATAGAATGTTGTGTGTGTATGCGGATGCAGGTTTGTATTATACTACTTGTTCCCTGGAATTGTGGTTCAAAAAATAGCTCGTTTCTTGTGTGTGAACGCTGACCATTTTTTTTTTTAAATATGTGCCTTCAGAGGTGTAAATTTCATGAGGATATATGAGCTCTAAATGATTTTTTCTTTAAACAGCATGTTTAACTAATTTCGTGCTTTCTTGCCTCAACTCGCTATACACTATAATTTTTTTTATTTTTTCTTAAATTCTCACCCTCGTATTGTATGATGTCAACATCAGTCAAAACTTTAAAAGAATTTTATGGTAAAGCATAAAATACGTACAGATTTGACAATTTTATCCAAATATCTGAAGCCAGTGCACCCAGGAAAGAAAAAAAAAGGACGTGTCTTATGAAGTTCGACAAGGTACAAAGGCCGTTTACCAGTTTCGGGCAATATATTTTTCTCGTATCGTTAAGGATTGCTTGTTTATTCTCGAGCGCTTCTCGATCTCGTTTCATCTCAACGATTTATAGTCTACACACGAAATCGACACAAGACACTGGTATGTTTCGATCGAATTCCTGTAAATCATCAAAAGTGCCTGTAAATAATGCTGACTAGTCCGTTGCCTTATAAATTCTTAGAGGAGTTGGCCCCCAACTATTATGTAAATTTGTAATTAATGCAGCAAACCACATGTGATGGACACCAGGCAGAACATTTCCTTTAGTACACATAAATAACGACCAACAATTCAACCCTTCAGAGCCTTCTCAACATCTGTTCGACGTCCGGTATTTCTTGTAGGAGAAGGGGAAGAGGAGGGTACAAGTATTGTTAATGTTACGGTTGTGTCCAAATTGGACAAAGAACATTTTTAAAAGTAATTTTATAGCGGAAATGACTAAACCAGGTTCGTAGCACCCCACCAAATTCCTCCAAATAACCAAGTTTTGTCTGGCCAGGCCAGTCACTGGGTTTCGGGGCACCCTAGCTTTGAATAATGGTCCCAACTAAGAGAAATTAGCCAACCATCTAGTTAAAGTTAAATTCCCCTCTCTCCCCCCCCCCTCTCCGGCGGCTATCGGGGGAGTGGGGGGAGGGAAAACGGAAGCTTCCCAGAGGCAAAACGGGACGGACCAAAAAAAAAAAGGTCACCAAAAAAAGGCCATAATATAATGGCGATGGTAACTAAAAAAAAAGTCTTTAAAATTTCGGCTCTGGTTCCCCCACCCTCGGCGACTCCTTCGTGGAATCACTGTCTCGTGTATAAGTTGGACGAGCGAGTTTTAAGATCCAATTAACTAAATTTGATTGTAAGTAAATCAGGAGCGAATGAACAGTGTGCGTTACTGAACGGCTTGTTTAATTCGAGTTTAAAGGTGCTTGCTTATCAACGGAAAATCTATAGAATCTACTGTGGCGCCATCAATAGTTTGTTCCACACTATGTTTTCAGAAAACTGAGTGTGACGCGCACTATGAATGCAAAAATCTGTGAATATTTCACTTGTACACAGTTACTGTTAGATTCTACGAGTGGCATATTTACGTGTTTTTTTGCACTCGTTTTGATAGGAAACGTGGCGTCATGCAGTCAGTTTTCTGAAAACATAATGTGGAACAAACTATAGCGTGTGTGTAATCGTTAAAGCATGCAGCAAGCGGAAGAATGTACCAAGTCATATCCTCAAAGAAAAAAACTTGGCCATAACAGACAGACTTCACATTACGAAATTCGTATCACGCCATGTTCATCATTTCCAATGCCGCAATTAGGGGTGATGCAAAGAGTACAAGATACCTGGGACCAAGGCACCAAAATTCTTAATTCAAGGATCCCAAAAGAGACAAAATTCAGTATTGTTTGGTCAGGATTGGGAGCCCTTTGACCTGTTTACTTGTTAAGGAAGGACCCAATATTTTGTCCTTGCACCACTCCTTGGGATAAATTAGTTGCCGCACTGATGTTAGTTGCGGCACACTACTAAATTCGTAACGAGCCAGCATGCTCTGGCCGCTTGTTCCGGGCCAGCCAAGTCCCAAGTTTTTTACTAGCAGAAGAGGGACATTTTGCCAGCACAAAAATCCCTTTATTCCTTAACTGTGCGCCTAACTCAACTTAGTTTCGCTTACCTGACTTGTGAAGCTCTGCCACGAACCAGCTTATAGTAAAACAGGAAGGCGGAATAAACGAGTTATTGCCAACCGGATTTGAGAGACGATTGATGCGTTGTTTACTTCTGAGATTTATGGCAACCGAATCAGATGGTCGGATACACATGCGTTAAGCTAGAAAGGAAGTGATCCACGGACCTGAGGGAGAATTGTGCCCTGCTGCCTTAAAACCCAGCACAGAACACGTCGCAGGTCACAGCTGCAGTGTCAGTCAATGGTGAAACATCTCACAAGCCGGCAACTAGATTGGAAACCTTTGTGGCGGAAAAAAAAGTCGAATTTTTCATTACCATTTGTTGGAGAAGATGGCAGAAAAAGATGTAAAGAAACCAGGGTATGGAAAATACAAGAGCACCCCACCTGCACGAAAAGAAGACAAGAAGAAGGCTCCACCAGAGGCTAAAGTGATGGACAAGATGGAGGGAATCCAGTCGACACATCAGAGGAAAACAAACAGGAGGGCTCAGGCAAAGCATGTCGAAGCAGGGCCAGCCGAGACTTCTGCTCAGAAGGCGATGCCGGGGGAAACAGGGTACCCAATGCTCCAGGTACACATGGCCCAACCTCCCAGAATAATCATCACAAGAAAAGGAAATATGATTCCAAGAAGAGAGGGGACAGCGTGGCCAAAAGACCTCGCACGGCAGAGAAATCAACGCAGACTTGGATGCCAGCATGTAGCAGCCCAGGTGTGGACGGCGACCAGGGAAGGAAATGCTTCTTTACCACCAGATCCATGGACCTTTGGGAAAAAGAACGAAAGTGCTATCAGCTGAAATTTGGATAGCCGGGACACTAGCGCCCCGGCCAGCATTATTCGATATCAATTCGTGAATGATTTACCGGTGACCTTAGGGGATCCTAGGAGCGTCCCTTTCAAGATTATTAGTCCTGCAGCACCTGTCATGGGCATAACCGATGCTTCAGACTCCACATCGAAAGCGGGACAAACCTTGGAAATTCCAGAAGCATTGGTGATGTAGCAAGTAAAAGCAAGTTCAATCGACAAAAGGATTCTGGAACTGGCAGCAGCTAATTAGATCGAAACGGATGAGAGGGTACTAGTATACGGCGATAATTGTTGGAGATGGATGTGTCAGTGGAGGAAAAATGTGAGGAGAGTATAAACTTTCATACTTGGAGAGAAACCAGTGAAATGTGACATTCAAATTAAAAAGTGGTGAACTTAGTGACAAAACCTTTTGGTGAAGTATTTCTACAAGAAATTGAGACAAGAAGCCATTCAAGTGTGAATTTCAAGAGCTTGTGTTTTAAGTCAAATTTTAGAAGATTATTAGAGTTTTTTTCCGAAAACTAAATTGTGTCGTTTTTTAAAGCCTTAAATATTAGTGCCTGTACAACTGCAAGGGTGCAGATGTAAGGTAAAAATAAGTTGTGAAATTCAGTAATAGTGTTTAAGTGACAAGAGCGAAACAAATACGGTTTCAGCAAGCAAAATAGTAGAAACTTCTGCTTGTTTGGGCTCCATTCTACTGAATGGTAGACACCCGGTCCTAGGCCTATTTTTGCCAAGTGATCAGTTAATATCAATTAGCTCTCACCCACAAAGCTCTATACGTAGACTGTTTCACCCTC
>JAHWFP010105658.1:21575-46808 GCA_023313725.1 Lithobius niger | reverse complement strand
GCCGTCATGGACAGAACACGATCAGGTTTCCAAATTAGTACTAAGACTTGCTATTTTTAATGCGATTTAAAATAGTTGGTCTTTGATGTGTGACGTGAGATAAGAAATCTCACTATTGTTGACAGTATTGTTTTCTAGAGACAAAACATGAGGATTAGAGCGAATGGATTTGTAGGCCTGTAAGCTCTGGAAAATAAAGTAATCTTGAGCACCACCGACCCGAATTTTTACATCGTCATTTGCTGGTGAATCTCTATCTTACATCTTATTCGCCACATATACTGAGATTCACCAGCAAATGAAAGAGAAAGTGCATGTTACGGTTTGTTTACAAACTGAAACCTTATACGACAAACGCGTACTGCACTGATCATTTAGTCATAGGCCAATACCCCCCCCCCCCCTTTCCTGGCCACTTTCCCTCCCCAAAATTGTTATTGTTGAAACTTTGCTTTAAACTTTAACAGAAAAAAATTGGGGGCTAAAAAATAGCTTATAAAACAACGTGAAGGGTATGTGTATGTCAGACGAAAAGACCTTCTAGTAATGGCATTGTGTCATACGAATGTGATTAAACTTAAAATACCTATGATACAAAGTAAAAACCAGAAGAAAGTGCACAAAGATATATTAAACTTGACGTTTCGGATAACTTCACAGCCATTATCAAGAGTATCCAAAATGAAAACAAATAAGACAAAATAGTCAAGTGGAAAGAAAAATACCATCTTAAAAAGATATAACTTGCTAGTTAAAAACACAGAACCATAAAAAATAAAAGTGTAAAAAGTAGTGGGACTTGGATGTGTGCTTGTGGCGTTCACTGCTCAATCCAGTATTTCTGTATCGGTTATTACTCCGACTGTCAAGAGTTAACAATGTCGAGGGCGCACACCTCCTCGCGCTTGGCTATTGTTGTTTTGAGTTCCATCTTTCTTGTTTCGTTGCTAGCAAATTGAAGTCGATCGCCCATGAATTGTTAGCGCTGGCCCCTTTAAACAAATTCTAAATGTCCTGCGAAAGGCTAACTTCCTTTAAAACAAAATAAAGTCAAATAAATAAGAAAGCGACGGTAACATTTTGTCTTGCCAACAACACGGTGGAAATAGAAATGTTTGGTATGCCTCGTAGTCAGCAGAAGATGCAGAAGCTGCTTTACAAAACTGTTAAGACCCATTAACACCCTCAACAAAATAGACTTTGTGCGTCAATAGTTCCTGCAATGGAAGGCATTTAATTTCATGTAATGGTATTGTTTGTAGAAATGTGTATTGTTCGCTTAGTATAAAATATAACTTGTGTGTGCGATGTCAGTGAAAAAAAAAAACCCCTTGGCAGCTGTGTCACTTGAATTCGGTTCTGGCATTGTTGGAAAAGAAAAGGGCAATCAATGGCATTGCTGAGGCTCCCCTGGTGCCAAAATTTATCAACTTTAAATTTTCTTAATAATTCAATGTAATCTTTAAACCTGATGGTGTCGGGTTGGATGCGGTTGTGCACCTGGGGGCAATAAATAGGAATACACAATGTTTCAAGATTAAGAAAGGTGCGATAATTTGGTGTTTGGAACAAAATTTGGGTTCCGTAACTATTTATGTCCTGTTTTAGTGAATTGCGGAACAAATGAATTCGTTGTATCTTTGAGTTTGAAGTTAAATTTGTGTGAGGGAGCCACTGAATGAGTTTTGTTCACTTTGTCCATCTAAGTATCTGTGCGTCTATGATCTGCACAATGAATTGGATGAATAATATTTTTTTTTTATTTGTATTCAATTTAAAGCCGTTTTTGTATAAATAAGATAAATCCAAGACAAAAATTGTGGATTTTTTAATGTTTTATTTTTCATTTTGGTGCTGTGTTGTTTTTTCCAGCAAAATGTTATTTTTCGGGGGGTGGGGGGGATAGATATTGGCAATGAGAGTGGGGGAATTTGGTCGGGGACCATTGACTGGGGAATATTGACCTAATACCGATCATTTGTTGATAGTCAGTGGCGTAAATAACGGGGGGGGGGGGGGGCATAACGAGCCAAGGAGGCGTAAAAGTCATTGGAAAATAAAGCTAATTCGTTATGTTTTTGAAAACCTTTTTTTTTACGGAGCCATGCATTAAGCAATGCAAGAAAACTATTTGTTCAATAAAGGTAAATTAGTTGCAACAATTTATCAATAAAACCATGGTGGCAGGAATCCTGACCCACTATTTCAGTATAAACAACAGACTCTCAACATTTTTCAACGAGTTGATCATTCTCCAGTCTCAAGAAAAGCCCATTTTTTGAGTTAGGGGGTTTGAGGGTTGCTTCATAGTACAGCCTATATTGTTGATGCGCTAAGCATCCTGACTGTCTAGGTCATACGGCTATGTGTCCGTCCCCTTGTTTTATAATTTTATTGTTCTTGAAAAACGAAGCGGACGTACGTTTTCTAACAACAGCATCATCAACTTTACTTGTTTTCACAACTGTTGTTATCTCAACTACGTATTATTAATCTTCCTACCGTTGTGTATTATTACAAATACCAGTAAATGTATTATGGTGAGATTGTGAGAAATACTTTTGGCAAGGAGTGGCGTGTGCAGGGGGGGGGGGGGGACTTAACAGGCTGAAGCCAACTTCAGTGGGAAAAAAAATTACGTAATATAAAACAAACGCATCAGCTAAGTTTTTTTTAAAACGGGAGCCGATCATTTCACAGTGTAACTTCACAAACACTCATTTCAAAGACACTGTGATCGCTTCAGACAGACTCGATCATTTCACAGACATTTTGATAGTTTTAAAAATTATTAAAATTCTAAAAAGTTGCCAACAGTTTTTCACGTGATCATTTCCAGACATATAATTACAGAATTAAAAATTATCTATCACTCTGTCAGTTGTGTACAGTTCTTCATCTATGTACTGTTTGCCAAAATAAGGCTCGATTTCAAGTTAATTATAGGCGCAAATAACCAATGTGATGTGGCACCTTTTTCAAATCATTCTTTCCTTCCTATCGTACTTCCTTTCTTTTCAGCCTGTTCAACCTCACCTTCCTGCTTTTCCTTCCTTTGTCTCCCCCCTCCCCTCATCCCCAAATCCGAAGACGTGTTTAAGCAGATTTCAGTTTTATGAAGGTCAACCGTCAATTTCTTCTTTTTTTTTAATGGATACACAGCTAATATTAGAAATATAAAAAAATGATAATTTGGGCTATTAAAATACTGGTAGTTTTTAAAAATGTTTGCGAAATTGTCTGTAAGACGAATTTCTCTGAAAAGATCGTGTTTGTGAAATTGTGTCTGTGAGATGAGTGACTGTGAAATGAATGTATGTGAAGTGATCGTGTCTGTGAAATAAGCCTTCTGTGAAGTAATTGTCTGTGAATGAACCAAACCTTTTAAAACAAGCCTCAATCTGTAGTCATTCTCGTGCACGATACTGGCTGAAGGGGGCGTAAAAATCCAACGGTGACTGTAATACCAGCAGTAAAATGGGCGTGGCTCGGTTCCTAACAGTCATAGAACCTTTCAACGACCCTTGTTCCAAAGAAGACATTCCCACTTTTCGAATGAATCTAATTGGAGTCATCTACCTAGATTAGACTCGTCACATTAGCAGTTGAAAGTTGAAAATGAGCGAAAAATCCAACGGTGACTATAATACCAGCCTCTAGTAAAGCAGGCGTAGCTCGGTTCCTAACAGTCATAGACCCTTTCAACGACCCTTGTTGAAAAGAAGACACTCCCACCATTCGAATGAATCTAATTAGCGTCATCTACCTCGATTAGACACGTCAGAATAGCAGTTGAAAGTTGAAAATGATCGAAAAATCCAATAGTGACTGTAATACCAGCTTCTAGTAAAATGGGCGTAGCTTGGTTCCTAACAGTCATAGATCCTTTCCATGACCCTTGTTGCAAAGAAGACATGCCCACTTTTCGAATGAATCTAATTGGAGTCATCTACCTAGATTAGACACGTCACAATAGAAGTTGAAAGTTGAAAATGAGTGAAAAATCCAACGGTGATTGTATACCAACCCCTAGTAAAACGGACGTAGCTCGGTTCCTAACAGTCGTAAACCATTTCAAGTACCCTTGTTGCAAAGATGAAATTCCCACCTTTCGAACGAATCTAATGTGAATCATGTACCTTAATTAAACCCGTCACAATAGAAGTTGAAAGTTGAAAATGAGTGAAAAAACCACTCTCTCATTTGATGTTACTACCATCTTTGTAGGTGTCATGGTTCAAGAGGAGTAGAGGTACAAACAAACAAACACACATCGTACGTCTTCCAGTCAGTATCCAGTTATTTAGTAGTAGTAGCAGTCAGCTGAAGTCAATAATCTTCACGCACTTTTATCCATTGAAACAGTTTATGCACTTGCTTGAAATCAACTATTGCTTGTCAGGCATAAATACTGCCCATTTCAACAATTTTCAAGCTGTTTTGCCGCATAGGTATTTATCCTCCCCATCGTGAAATACACTCAGTTCTGGCTTCTGTTAAAGTACCAAAACTAGTTATTTGTTTGTTTTTAGGGAACACGAACCCAAACTGGACCAAAGCTAGTGGCCGTCATGCAGCAATGCTGGAATTGAACAAGACTTTCTTACAATGAAGTCTGATAATTGAACTTGGCGGGCAGACCACTAGCGTTGTCCTTGATAAGTCCATGGTCTTAGCTACGTAAGTGTATAATGTTTGGTGTTGCGCGGTTGTCTTTTGTCTTTTATTTACTCTTATAGTATAAGAATTTACTGCTATTTGTGTATGTTTATATACCAGTGTCAATCTCGTGGTTGACTTGAAAAAAAATTAAGCTCGATATGGGTAGTAGGCTACGGAAGGTACGGTCATTCATAGTTTAAGCATGAGTTCCACTTAATCACTTTCTTTTGTCAATTATAATACTTGAAGAGATGAGAAAGTTGATGTATAGAGCTCCTTCTTTAGGGCCTGTGATTGATGTCCTTCCAGCAAAGCACATTAGTGTCACACATAGCAATAACAAGTAGGTTCGTCTCTCTTTTGTAGCGAGTTTCATTGCATAAAAGACAGAAGCTGTCCAAATCTGGAAACATCTAAGAGACATCTTCACAAATTGAAAAAAACAAAAAAACACTGAGCATATCTGTGAGCTGGTCTGAATCCGAATCACATTACACATCAATACCTGTAAATACAAATGGTGAACCTGTTATCATTTTAACTCTTGAGATTTCTAATATTTCTAGCTTTATTGTCATGTGAAAGACCTTAACGAATGCCAGAAACTTCCAACAAGTTTGAGTCTTTTCTTTGAGTGGTTTGTTTCATATCTCTTTTTAGTTTTGGATGCGGCTTTTTAAGAGGCTCTCTCCTCCCTATAACTTTTGCTTTTCTTTTATTTTTCTTACTCGAGCATTGGTTTGATTTATTAAGGAAGGGTGAGCTTTGCTTGCCATGTTATGCTTCTCTCCTCTCTCGCCTGGAAAATAAACAAACCTACTCCTTCCCGTCCTCCCTCGCGGCAATCTCCCTTTTCCCCACGAGCCGAGAACCCTTTTGAGCAAAAACAAGACTCGTCGCCCCTCAGCACTTGGGTGTGGTGCAAACACGAAAGGATGTGAAAGACCTAAAAAAAAAAGGTTTTACATTTGGTTGTTTAGTAACAACAGTGAAAAAAGAAAACTTACTGTCCTAGGAATCAAACTGTGGACCACTAGCGATTTACTGTAACACCCACCACGACTGAAAACACAAAGTTGTGAAGCAATAGAAAAAAGGGGGAAGACAGACATCTGGTTTTAAGAGGTTTTTCATGGCTGGCCACTGTCCAAATAACTGAGGGAGGAGGCAACCCAGTTACCCTCGACTTTAGGCTCGTTATCAAAAACCAAAACTAACAAAGAGGGCGCGAAGTAGAGAATGGTTCGGGTCTTCAAAGTAGTGATATTAACAGACAAAAACATTCGCCAAGTTCCACTACATCACTAATAGCTCAAAGGTTAAATGCAAAATCTGACCATGGCTGCTCTCAGAACTTGGCGAATGGTTTGGGCTGTTGATACCACTACTTTGAAGTCCTGAATTATTGACTACTGATTACTTACCGGCCTCTTTACCAGTTTTCGGGTTGATATAGTAGCACTAATTTAGCTTTCAAAAGGTAGTTGGATCAGGTAGTTGAAACTTTTTAAATTTATTAACTGGTTGCATTCCTCACTGTCAACCCATCGGTGCAAATATGTTTTAACTCCGTAAATCGTGCTAGGGTTGTGGCCAGCGCGTGGGAAAAGACGGGGGGAGAATTGCCAGTCCCCCCACCGAAAAAAAATTCTAGCAACGACCCAGAATCGTGCATTCAACTATTCAACTTGACAAGACAATTGCTGTGTTTTGGTTTATCTAAGTAGTGACTCAGCAATGGTTTTTATTATTCTTTTGTGCGTGTATTTCGGTTTTGCTGTTGCAAAGTTTAGTAAGTGAGGCATTTGTTTTCTCGTTGTGGTATTTTTGTTGTCACTCGCTAAATATTCAAACTGAAACTGCAGCGAGATAATAAATACGTGTATTAGTTTATTTAAGTACTAGTTGTTCCCCGGCGTAACATACGCCGGTCTAGCTGATTATCGCAGCTTCAACTCGGCTCTAACAGTCAACATCATTGAAGCAATAGTGTTTGTTTGTAATTGTTAGGCGCATATCCGTTCTCATTGTCGGCCGCCCGCCCCTTTTCTTTGCTACCGTGGGAAGAATGAGCCCGCTCGCCCTGTTGCTGATTGTTGAAGCTTTGTTTAATCCTGATCACTAACAATCCTTTTTAGCTCTTCTCCTGAGCTAAGTCTGATCCTAAGCGAAATAAATATATAGATTCAAGAATTTTTGGTCGATACCGTGGTTACGTATTGTTGTCACAGAGCCGAGAACATGCTTACCGCCACTGTAACAAATGTTGGTTTATTTACGGAGCTCTGATCAACACTGCAGGTCATCAGCACCACAAATAAATCGGACAAACAACAACTACTGACGTCACCGACAGTAGTAACAATGGTTACAACAATATTTTGTTATTCCGTGATGGTAACGAGATAAAAATCGCCAAAACAGCAGGGCAGAACATCACTTTATCCTTGCAGGGCGTACTAAGGAGATTAATACAAGTTAACTGGATTTGCAACTACGTTTAACTCTTGCCACAGCCAGGAAACAATTTCACAGGAGGGCGATCATAGCCAGATATGGGGTCTGGGGGAGTGCTGTTCCGGGAAGCTGCAGCATTTTACGATATATCACTACCGTATCCCAGGCTTCTCTCACACTTATCAGCAAGTATAGGACAGCGTCCTGAGCACATCAGCATGCGCTCATACATTTTGTGGACGCAAGACAAGAGTGTAATTGGGCGATACTTGGTCAGGTCAGAGCTGTGGGCTCCACACTTGCAGACTGGCACTAGAACAGTAAACAGCCAGGCTTGCGGTACGGCAGCGCCGTCAAGGAAAATTTAACCAACTGCAAAAGCTCTTTTTCTGCCTGGGCACTCTGATTGTTGGGTAGAGCATATGACACAGCATCAAGACCAGACGCGCTGTTACACTTGGCTTAGGATGCACGAAACTCTAGTATGGAGAATGGAACATCGGTAACAACATTAGAACAAAATACACATGGTGGTGGGAAAAGTCACTTAGACAACGTGTTGACCTCAGCAAAACGGCGGATGAAAGCTTCAGCCATCTCTTCACCACGAAGGATAGAATTAGCCAGGCCAAAAACCCACTGGGGGTCAACGGTCTTGAGGAAGAAGAACTTTCCAGAGAGAAGAGAGGGAATTCTGGGACATGACTTTTTCACACAAACGAGTGCCATGCAGTTGCTTCTTATTGTGTAAGATGCGAGACAAGTCGCCACACACTCTCCTGTAACGCAACCATGACTCGTCTGACGGCGACTGCTTTCACCTCTTGTAAGCTCGCCGTTTGTCACGAACCGCAACAGAACATGATTGTGTCCACCACACTGGTTTGGATGACACAACGCACCTGCGTGACTAGACCTTCTTGCATGTGGACCACTTGGATAGCCACACACCAAAGGCTCCATTACACGCTTGCAGCCGCAATTGCTTGCAAGCAACCATTGGCACAACAGAAGACTTGGGAGACACAAGGATTGGCAGGTGGCACTCCCTCGCATAACATCTGACACGGAAAACTTAAAACCATCAGCAACATACGAATGCAGAGAACAAAGTCTAGAACTGATTTCTGTAGCTGACCGCCGTGCCACCTGACAAAAGTCGGGGCGCCACTCTGTAAGACAGACAGATAAAGTCCACTAAGTTCAGTAACAAAGCACTTGCCCTTAGCGTCGCAGCGCGAAGACCCCCAGGCATAGTGGCGTGGTGGGAGCCTGAAACTGGGTCAGCCAATGACGCCACTCAAACACAGACAAATTGCCCAGAACATGCGGGAAAACAACCGTTAACCACTCACTATTCGTCCAAATCTTGAGGCAGCAAGCATCTATTCCAATGCACTGCTGAAACTGACAGACATGATAAGGAACTGACCATTTAACCATGACCTTAATACTTGAAGCGGGGGATGACGATACACAGTCAGCATTTTCAACTAACAACGTATGACCAAGCGCTACTCTGGCCTCTTGGACTTCCAAGAACATCAACGAAACTCATCATGTGCCCAATGTCAGCGGCTTTATTCGTGATGCCCCGGGTATTCCAGGAGGTCAAAGAATGTCCGCACTTGAATTATGTAACTCCCTCCACCCTATTACACTGGCCTTCTTGGCTCACACATACGCCACTACTGGAGACAGAGGGAGCGTCATAAGACTGGTCCATATTCACTTCTAAACCACAACCAGCACTAACACTTCAAACATCAGCATCTACGTCCACATCTACAACTTCAGTCCCACTTAAAAGCAATGCTACTACTACCCATGTCATCTGGCAAAACAGAATTCAAGTTGCACAACTCGGCATCTAAGGGAATATCATCTACATTCTGCACTCCAGGTACATCGGCAGCACGCGAAACACTTGGCACCTCTGACATTACTCGTCATGAGACTCGTCATGCAAAACTAGAACTTCTAGCTCACTGGGAACGATTGACACAACTACAGATGACTCCTGCACACTAGACACTTTCTGTGCGGGTGTCCTATGTCGGTTGATAAACACGCTTTTGCTTTATAGGTGAAGTGAATCCGTCAGACACTGATTCACTCAGACACTGAAACGCTTGGCACCTCTGACATTACTAACATATAAGACTCATCATGCACAACTGGAACTTCTAGCTCACTGGGAACGATTGACAACAACTACAGATGACTCCAGCACACTAGACACTTTCTGTGCGGGTGTCCTCTATTGATAGACATGCTTTCGCTTTATAGGTGGAGTGAATCCGTCAGACACTGATTCGACCTCCGATGCCGGGAGGCTACTATTGGGTTAGATTTCTACAAACACTGCACCACTGCCTTTGGTCTGCTGCTGTGAGTTGGCACTTAGGTTAGGTGCCGAATTTTGAAGTTTAGGAGGTTCAACACGCACTTTAACAGGATCCCTGCTGGTATTACAAGTGCCACTACCTGTGCTCTGACTTGTTGTAGCAAAAATGTACTGATTATCTACTTGCATTTCAACGGTTTCACGGCACGGTATTGCTTCAACACGCTAACGAGACATCTCAGCACGGAGGTGCAGGCACAGGTTTCTGGGATCTCTATATCCACCGCACTCCCGACACGGTATGGTGACGTATGCGCGTTGGAAGTGCCCATGTAGCTGTCTATCCGCAATCGTGACGAGGGAACGAATTCCGCGAAATCACAGAGTTCTTCAGTTTGAAGGAAACTTGCTTTGCACCCATATTACATAACGGATTTGCCTGCAATAATCAATTTCTATCTGGAATGACTTCGGAGGCTGCCATACTGGTCTAGTGCAGAGCCAATGTCTTTGTCGGTCACTTCGTGAGGTAACCAATGGATCTTTGCGTCAACAACGTTACTGCTTAAGTCGTGGACTGAGGCAAGCGCACCGTCTATCATGATAGACCTAGCTGCAACTAATTTACGCTTGGCAGATGGGTTGCGAAGAACAACTTGATAAATGTTGCCTGCACGCAATGTGCAAATAGCCTTGATTTCATGCGCTGAAACTGCACTAGCAACGAGCTAAAAAATCTGGGCAGTGTAGTAATGTATTCGCGCAGCATTGCAGAACAGTACACTGGAGTTGTCCACGCGTACGTTAGAGAGTGACCCACTATACAACCGCAACAACCATATTATATCAGTAGATTGGTTATTGTTACTGGGCACAGCACCTGACTTTTCCCTTACAACATCGCTGAACAAACCTCTTACATGTTGGATTGCTCTGACGCATTATCTTGCACATTGTTAAACGCGGCAGTGTTTTGAGGTGCACAGAAACCGCCGCCATATTGCTATCTACTATACTTTTACGAACCTCTGCAATTCCATGAAGTCACAGATCGTCGACCGAAATACCTCTGTCAAGGGCAGCAGCAGCTATTACTTGACACAATTCATCAGAAACCTCTTCGCCCGTCAGCGCACCGGATGTTTGAAGACCAAGCAGACAATTTTTCATATCAGCCACCATGACCCATCAACAACGTGTACTTCGCGATGTGGCATTATCGACGGACTTTAATAAAATCTAATTAAATCCGATTGAACTTTGTTGCACAAAGTCTCATTTTTTTTATTTATTTATTTCCGGCGGAGCGCAGAGATCGAAAAGTGTTTGTTAGCCACTGTGCACTGAAAGAAATTCAAACCCGTGAGGAAATCATCATCCAGTTTGTTTATTTTTAAAATAATTATAGCTTCATTGCATCTAGTTACGCTAATCGAGGGAGTAGCGACTAAAGGGTGATGTGCTGACTGAGTGAGCGGAGCGAATGAAAATCAACGTTTGTTAGCTAGTGTGCGTAAAAATGTGATTGACGAAACTTAGTTCAATGAAACATAGGCATATGCATGAGCGACCAAACCGTACCATTGTTGCAAACGGTGCATCCAACACCACATGTGCGTAGGACGGACTATTGAGTAGTAATCAACAAAATTGGTTAAGGCGTTGCTTAATTCACTGTTGTACTGTTGTACACACGTCGAATTAACGTCTTTTTCAACTGCTAAGGTTATCTCGGGACGGAGAGGGACAATTTTGCTAGGATATACTTAGAAGCTTTTACATGCCACAATCGACATCAGCCCAAGTGCATTTCCGCCAACAAACAACCATTAAGCTATTTCAATAGACTATTACTTCAGACTTAAAATAAAAAAACTTGACCATTCTACGGTTTGTGTCCGGTCCGATTTTAGTCTTCTGTACAGTGAAACGGCTAGAGAAGACTGTTACAAACGACTTTGTCCGTCAATCTGTCTTAGTACTCATCCGTCTTCTTTTTCAACTCCTGAACCAAATAGAAACAACGGTTTTCACCATTAGATTCAGCGTCCAAATTTAGTTAAATGGAATAAAAAACACCGGAAGTACGATGGCGGAAGCGGCTCACAAGTGACCGGGAGTGGCCGACAAGTAAGCCTTCATCTATGGAATGGTAACAGATAGAGACAAACAATTTTCACCCTTAGATTCAGCGTCCAAAAATTAGTTAAGTAGAATAAAAGAAACACCGGAAATATGAAGCGGAAGTAGCCCACAAGTGACCGGAAGCGAGTAAGCCCAGCGTTAAAAAGTTAGTTAAAATAAAGTTTAAAAAACCGTAAATAATAACTGCAGAAGACATTAAACAAAGGCCAGGTTTTAAAGCTTTTGAATCAAAATTTGTATATCTATATTCTATAGGGTACCGAAAGCCTTTTGCAAATCCATAAAAATAACCCCAATACATTTCCCCTGGTAACACTTTCATTTAGATCATACTTTAAAACTTAAGTTGTTCCGTTTTTTGTTAGAAAAGTGTATTGGTTGGGTCGAATTATGTTGTTTGCTATAAGGTAATATTGTAGTTGTAAGGCAAAGAATTTATCTATAACCTTGTTTATTGCTAGCATGCAAGATGGCAATAGGTCTATAATTGTCATAATCATATTTATTCTCTTTTATAAATAGGTCTAAGGATTTGAAGCTTTAATTTGGTAGGCCAAATTTGAATTTTGATAATACAATTTATTACATGAACAAAAACTTTGAGGAATTTGCCAAAATTTTGAAGTTTGTTCGTAATTTTGTTCTGATTTTTTGGTTCAAATTTACTGACAAGAGAACTTTGGTGTGTGGAAGAAACGAACACAATATTTTAGGGCCGAAATTCGACGTAGAGCACTGGGAAGAAATCATATAAGTGGAGCTGTGTAACATTGCCCTGTGCAGCACGGGGCAGAAATCATATATGTTTCTGACCTGTGAATATAGAAAATGAACTCTTTCGCTCGGTCGAGTAAATGATTTTCAGAATTGAGTTTAATGGCAAGTTACAGCCATCTTCATAGTGAATTAGTTGTCTATTAGTTGTTTTTTTATTTTTATAGTATACTAAAGACTCGGGTTGACTGCCTGGAATAGAGATGACCCATAAATATTCACATCAATCTTTCCGCTCATCGTTGGCAGTTGGCTTCATTCATTCTTCGTTTGTTACTATGTCAGTATTGCCACAGGCTGCAGCTAATACTTTGACTAAACTTACGTATCCCTATCCGTAATCGGAGATGTGTGTCTAGTGCAGCGTCCCTATTGTGCTGAGTTCACTTAAATGCTGGCCACTTTCACCAACCAAGTGGGTCCATTAGAGGAAAGGGCAGCAAAGCTTTTAGCAATACACCTATTTAGCGGCAGTCCAATTTTTGTTGGTCTTCTTTAAAATCGGTCAAGCGTCTCTAAAAGCATTTTTCCCCCTATAGTTTAAAACTTGTTCCTATAAGCTCAGTCTCGTTGGAGTGTTTCAAAATATCTTCGTCTTGAAATAACATGGAATGCTTTAAGAATAAACATTAGGTGTACCTACTGAATAAATGTGTCATTAACATCTAATACTAAGGCCGTCGTCACTTCCACTGTCGTCATAATGGAGCGGGCTCCGCTTTCTTTGCTGTATGGCCTAAGAGGTTCGGCCTTTGAAAGTAGTGATATAATTCGACCTGCAGGAAAAGGCCGCTAAAGTAACTAGCTACGTAGTTAGATAATATCATGAAAATGTTATTGACGCACCTTTCTTTCTATGAATGGTGGACATTTATCCTTTAACATTTAGTTTATCTTTATCCCTGCACCTGACCCTTACATTTTCTACAATTTGAATTTCGGGCGCTTTGGGATTTACTGAATGCTAAAAAAAACAAGAATTCCATAAAGAAATACATAAACTGCTTATGCAAAAAATCGCAACATTATTATTTTCATAGACGAAAGACAAAGCTCTCTATTGGGCTAAAGTTTACATTAGGCACATACTCGATATCCTTACGATATTGATTCCAAATAGCTCTAACACCTCCCTAAATACAGAGACAGTTAGTTTTAGAGTGCGGAAATGTGTTAAAACGACTTAAAACAGTAGATTTGTAGCGCCACAATCCGTACATCTATATGGTGTTTGCGTTCGCTCGCAGGGCCGGCAGGGCATCTTATATTTTTTTTTCGTAAACAGTTCCGATAGGTGGGTTATTATTGTCAGTTCGTGTGGTTTTGTTGTTATTGTCAGTTAGGTTATAGGTTAGGCAAGTTTGGGGTATGGCATTTCATACTGAGGTAGTTAACTGGTTGGGGTTTGGCATTTCATACTGGGGCAGTTAATTGGTTAGGTTATGATAATGATGATTTAACGAGTTTCCGCAATTTGGGATCAATTTGTAGTGCCTTCCGTGAAACTTAAAGGTAGGTTTTTTCTCTTTTTTCGAATTTCGGGCCATGTACGTTAAGGGATCATAAGAAAACGGGCTCTCGTCAGATTTTTTTTTTTTTAAATGGACTAAAAATTACCTGCTGAGTAATGTTTTCCTCTTCCATTTTTTTGGGCAAATGCATCGTATAGTGGAACGCCAGACCCCAACCAGTTCATTACATCAAGTTAAATGCCAAAGCCAGTTCCTAACCTAACCTAACCGACAATAACAACAAAACCACACGAAACTGACATTAACAACCCACCAATCTGAACTGTTTACAGGAAAAAAATATCATGCTGGGAACATGGGAAGAAAACGGCCTCTCATTCGTCAGCGCAAAGAGTGAAGCTTTGAAAATTTCTAACGGCCAAACGAAGCCTTTGCCCGAAACATTTTTTGGGAAAGTGTTGTTCAGTTAATCATTTTACGTCATTCTAGCTCAACGAGAGATCAATCGGTGAGGAGTCCTTATTCTTCCCGTAAGCCGCGTAAAGTAAACTTGTTCCCGCTATTGTTCATTTTACTATCGAAAGTGATCGTGGAATGAATTTATAATTCTGCCTTTAGTGTGTAGCGCTGTCCCTGCCTTCTAAATCATTTAGATACGCACCTAGTATACACTATCCCGTTCACACGTTTGTCGAATTGATACTACAAAAACGGTTACACTACATAATTGTTTACACAATAATTACCTGATTAGCAGGAGCCACATAACTACCCGAATTGCCAATATGCATAGAATACTGGGACAGCCTTGCCGACGAACCGTAAAGTAGCCGCCATTTTTTTTCCAGTGTTTTCCAATAGCCCAACAACAGATAGAAATTCGTTTTCCGTGCATGTTGTCAAAACCTGAACTAAGCTGGGCCAGTTCCGGTTCAACCTTTTTTTTCATACAGAAACATAATTGGCAAAAAATTTTAGTCAAGGACCTACAACCCTCCATATGCAAACTATTTAACCATAACCTCTTCAATAACAACGCCTACACTTTGCTGGCACGTCTTCTAATCGAAATCATGATAAATCGACTAATATTTCAGTCACTTCCGGCCAGACGCTATAGGTGATAGGCACGGCCCGTTCAAATAAACGACTGGAGTGGGACGAGACGTCATTTAACAATAGCTCACGACGGAAGCCCCTTTTTCTCCCCGACTGTATTTCAATAACTGTTTTATGCGTTATATGCATAAGCAGTTAAAAATATTCACTGGAAGAACAAGCCCTTGTTGCAAGTTAATCTATGTGATTGTTTCCGTCAACTTCGAAACATTCATGTGTATTATCTTTAACAAAAAAGGGCACTTATAATTGTTGCAATTCTAATTTTTCTTCATTTACCGAGTAACAACGGTCACGCACGCAATAATTGTTGCTGATTGCTTTGAAACAATTCAGCTCAGCTATGAAAGCCAGCATCTGTGAAATAAGCCAATTAATAGCTACCAGTTTCGAGGCCGAACGTATAGCTTATTTGGCTTAAAACTGTATTAGAAAACAAAAACGAGCTCGTTTGATGTTTAAGGTAATGTTTAACTGATCCGAAGTCAAAACAGCACAGTAACACAAATAAACTTTCCTGTAAGGTTTCACATACCGCAGTGTTCCTGTACTGTTTAGTCCACATGAAATCTTACTGCTGTATTCACATGTTTTTACAGTTTTTACTTTAGAACACGATGTGTCTGATTGGTTCATTCTACTTGGCTAAAGGACATCGCTAAAAATCGTAAAAAACATACTTTTAGTGTGCTTAGTACAGACCTTACAGATTAACTAATTCAGGGTTCGTGCGACTCGTTGAAATCCTGCAAATATCGTTGAAAATAAAAATGAAATACCAGTCCTGAAGTCTTGAATCATATCAAAAACCAAAACCGGTAAAAGGGGCCGCCAAGTCCCGAATGGTTCGGCCCTTCAAAGGAGTGATATCAACACACCAAAACATTCGCCAAGTTAATCGCACCGCTTAATAGTTCGAAGGTTAAATGAAAACTAGAACATTGCTACTTTCGGTAGCAATGTTCAAGTTTTTGTTTAACGTCCAAAGTATTATTCGATGCGATTAAGTTGGCGAATGATTTGGTGTGTAGATATCACTCCTTTGGAGGGCCGAACCATTCGGAACTTGGCGGCCCTTTTTACCAGTTTTGGTTGTTGATATGATATCAGTCCTTTTTATTTTAATTGTGTATTAGACTCCACTCCACTACCGTGCAAATGTGTAATAAAATGGCACGTCAACAAGAAATTGGTTTTCAACAATTTGCTACTACCTTTTGCCTATAGGTCGAACCTTTCCAACTTGGTGACCTCTTTATAGGTTTTTGGTTTGGCTTTAATTTTGTTGTAATTTGTTTTATTTCGTTAGTTATGATGTGTTGATATCACTCCTTTGAAGGGCCGAACTACTCTCAACTTGGCGGGCTCTTCACCAGTTTTTGGCTTTGTTTATTTTGCTTTGTTTTTAGAGGTGGATTATTTTTTCGTGAATAGGGACGTGAATACAATTTCTTTGCAACGTTGTTTAGATTTATCGTGCTACACTAGTGTGTGTCTAGGCACGTACGTCAGTATACGCGTTGTCATTGTCCGAACTTTGGCTGTCCAATGAGAGACGATGCTGACAATACTAACCATGGTTATAACAATATTTTCGTACTTACGCGCCATCCCACGCCATCCTCGTTACACCCCTAGGCTCCAAACCATAAAAGGTGCGCAGTTCGTATCGTACTGCAGCCATTCGTCCAATTTCATAGCTGGAAGCCTTGCCGTTATCTCGGTATCCATGAATAATCACCCTATGGAAATTAACATGGGGATAAGCGGACTAGAAAGCTAGCTAGCTACACATTTTCAACGTTATTGAGGGTCAGTTTTTGCATTGAAAGCAGCTTAACTGACATTCCCACACGAGTTAATTTTTGTCAGGTGGGTCATTGCTCTTGATTTTAACACATTTTAAGTAAAGCTTTTGTACCGCATTATTATTTTTCCCCAAGTAGCTGAAATGTGTCAAACTATGCTTCAAGATATAAGACACTGACTCTATGGCGCCGCGCTACAATGGTCTACAACCTCGACAATTGAATTGATGTGATGTTTGTTGTGATGATTGTTGCCTAACTTGGCGCTACACACTAGCGTGTGTCTAAATATGAAATTTTAAAAACTCGTGTATGTGTCAATCGGATGAACGGAAAGGAGACGACTGGACTAGAATGATGATGAAAAATTTTTGTCCCAAAAGCAGCGAGTGTGTAGCCTATATTATATACTATATTATTCTTACATCAATTTTGAAAGTTGGGAAATGGTTTTGATTTCATTTAAGTGTCTAATGGTTGAATACAGCAGTAAGGTTTCACGTGGGCTAAACAGTACAGCAACACTGCGGTATATGCGAAACCTTACAGGAAAGTTTATTTGTGTTACTGTGCTGTTTTGACTTCGGATAAGTTAAACCTTACCTTAAACATCAAACGAGCTCGTTTTTGTTTTCTAATTCGTGATACTTTGACATATCAAGCTGGTTGTCTGCACTCGTTGGAAAAGGCACTGAATTTCGCTCGCTTTGCTCGCTCATTCAGTGCAAGTTTTCTTTTGGAAATTGGATTGCCCGCAGCTATCTCTCAGCGGCTTTGTCCGTATTTGTAATATAGGATGGCAAGCCAAATGGGAAACGGACATTTTAGCTTTAACACGGGAGAATGACGTGAAATCATTATATAAATCGATTCGTAATAAAGATAATGCTTCCGCTTCACGCGCGGGTAAATTGTTGGCTCACCAGCATTGTTAGCATTTGCTTACGCCTTCCGTCTGGCGTTTGCTGATTGGCATTGTTGCATAAAAACAATGTATAACAATAAAACGGATCGTTCAGGGCCCCGTAACTCCGGAACGGAATAACCAATTGAAATTTCTATTTCTATAAAGGGCACATCTCCGGAAGTAGATCTTTCAAATGAGCTAAGAACCAGCTTTCTACGACAAATGGTTTAGTCTGTAGAGACCATTGTATCATGTAAACGTGTCCAAAGTTCCCCTTCCCCATCGTAATCGTATAAGACAACAAGAACGTTACTGTGATCTATGGAGCTTGATTTTGTACGGCATATGTGATAGCACATATTGTTGTTGAAAATTTGCAAGCTAAGGCTCGAATGTTCAATCGACTGCAGTGGTGGGGGGAGGGACCCGCCTCCCCCTCTGCCCCAAAAAAGAAAAAAATGTAACATTTTTTTTTGTACGGCGGGAAGAAGGGTAATTAGTTAGGCTTATTTATGCTATTTTTTGGGGTTTAAATAACAATATGCAGTTTCTGTTACCGGCACCCTAATTTTACTTGGCGGGACGAAAAAAAAACACAACTACAACCACCACAAAAAACGCTGTTCTACACATATTTTGTGACGAGGTCCTGTGGAAATCAGATTGATCACAATCTATTTATTTATTTCGCTTAGGAGCAGACTTCTCAGGAGCAGAGCTAAAACGGATTGTTAGGGATTAGTATTAAACAAAGCTTCAATAATCGACACGAGCGCGAGCATTCTTCCACGGTAGCGAAGAAAAACGGCGAACGGCCGACAATGAGAACGAATATGCGCTCTAACAATTAGAAACAAACACTATTGCTTCAATAATGTTGACTGTTATAGCCGAGTTGAAGCAGCGGTAATCAGCTAGACCGGCGTATGTTACGCCTGGAATCAACTTTTTTATTTAATTTTTTATTTAAGAATAGCCAGGGTTCGTTGGAAACTATCTACGGTTTGGTTGGGCAAGCAAACTCATCATGCACTATAATGAAAGAGGGCGAGGGACCGACAATGTCTGTAACAATCAGTAACAAACGGAATATTGCTTTAATAATGCTAGCTCTTAAGATCCGACTTAAAAAGTTTCAAAGTTGGTTGAGTAACAACCACTGCATGCACGATCGTTGTTGGGTTTATTGGGCTTAGTATCAGAACGGAGACACTGGCAATTGGGTGTCCTCCATTGAAAAAAAGACATTTAGGCCTACTTCCATAACAAAACAAATCAGTAGGAGTTCAAAGGGATGGGGAGTATGGATGGGGATATTCAGACCACACAATAGGAGATTCCGGGGCGGGGGAGGGGGCAGGGGTTGCATGGGGGGGGGGGGGGAAAGCGGAATATATAACGGGAGAATGTGGGGGGTAGGCCGCAGGGGAGTTCGGAGGCTGGGAGCAGTAGGCGACCTTTTCATTCCATACTGCCCACTAAACTATTTCACTCGGGTATGTGGGAACCGGCTAAGGTACAGCTAGTGTTTAGGTATTTTTATTGTTGTTAGAAATAAATGTAACTTATGGCTATGGTCTTTTGTGGGAATGCTATGCATGCAAACCGACTGAGGGCTGGTAATCGTGGCTGACCTGTAGCAGGAGATTGTTAAAAGTGTAAAACATTGGGACGCCTCCTCACGCACCTGGGTCGCTTGTTCGACTG
The DNA here is from genome assembly GCA_023313725.1 of Lithobius niger. Classification (NCBI taxonomy): domain Eukaryota; kingdom Metazoa; phylum Arthropoda; class Chilopoda; order Lithobiomorpha; family Lithobiidae; genus Lithobius; species Lithobius niger. The sequence goes on along the minus strand of JAHWFP010105658.1, from coordinate 27,410 downwards.
CGTGCCGTGGACAAGTTTTTGTGAATTGACGAATCGTAGGATATCACTAGTCAGTAGTAATTTTCATGTTCTGGTGTCGTAACAGGGGTAGCAGTACTAATTAGGTTAAGTTTCATTGACACGGCGTAGCGTCTATCTTACATGTAAGTGTTGAGGCAGTTGTTGATTCGTTGTTGTTGGTGTGGATTTATTGTTGATTTATTTTGTTGTTTTGTGGTTTTGTAGTTTCTTCAGAGCGCTTGGCCAAGGGCCACAGCTCTAATAAAATTCAAAATCAAGTTAACACCTCCAATCTCATTGCACGAATGTGAAAAATAACTAGCACACTATGACGAGTAAGTACTTCAGAACATTTGTTTGTTTTGAGTTTCGTTTTGCCATTTCAAGGATTTTTATCTTTCTTACCTTTTTTTGTCTTAAGGTTTCTCAGATTGTGAAAAACTCGTTCAAAAGTTAAAAGTGAAATTTTGAATTAAAATGCAAAACTATATAGTGGCGTGGCGCGCCGAAAAATTAACGGCGTCGGGCAGCGGTGGCGTGCCAAAATTATTTTTCATCAGCAGCGGCTTGTGGAATATTGGGAAAATCATTGGCGGTGGCGGCGTGGCGTGGGGTAGTGGCGCACGGGTCTACGCCGCCGGGTCGCGCATAGGCTAGGCCGGCTGAAATAAGAGTTGATCCAGGAAGCAGCTATACTATCTCAGCTGGCCTTGCGCATAGGACCGCGATCGTTTCTTCTAGCAGATATCTAGCGTGCCTAACGTAAATTCCACATTGCCAATTGTAGCATAATACACTCAAATAAAATTTTTTTTAAGGGGCAGTCCCACTTACGTTTCATAATAAGTATTCACTAGTTTGTTAGTCCAGGTGGTCCAGAATTGCGTCGATTCGTGGTCCAGAGTTGTGTCGATTCGTTGGATCAACAGCCATGTTGATTTCAGAGATTACAAATACATGACGTTAGAGTCGGCGCATGCGCAACCCAATTTATTTAGGAAGAGCTGTCTTCGGTGATGAGGAGGATTCATACCAGTCCATGCCGACCTCGCTTGCTAGTTTATTGGAGCTTGAATTACCTTGATTAGGTAAATAAAGCTCCAAAAATGAAACTCACGATTCCAGCTGAAGTCCAGTTTTCCAATGTGACAAATCGGAAATTATATAAGTTAGTGCACGTGTTGGACAAGTCCCACAAAGCTTATATACGAAATTTCATAGGAAAATGTTGAAGTAGGCGGAGAAATTAAGCATCGAAATTTTGGCTTTAACATGGGAGACCGAGGTCAAACCTTCTTTACTAATGCGTTTAGCTGAAACTGGGATTCTTTCATATCAACTATAATAGACGAAAGTTTGAATTACATAACACGTGGACCAAGAATTGTTATGCATCGTATATCAGAATCCCAGAATTGTGTGCACAGTTGAAATGTCGGGGTGATGTCAATTAGTGAATGTCACCCGCGTAATGTTCTACCTGCGGCGTGTGCTTCATTGTCTTTCAATCCCGAAGTTTTCTGCACAGTGGGAATGTTGGACTGGCGTTCCAAGTGATTTTATAGTGGCAATTCGGTCTGATGGCCTGGAATTGTATCCATGGGTGTCATTAGGATTAGCATTAGCATTACGGTTAGGTTAAGTAGGGTAAGGTAGGTTAGCATTTCAGTGCATGGCTCTGTATATAGGCCCGTTAGGACTCAAATAAAAATCAAATCTAATCAAAGACACAACACGTGTAAGTTTAGCTTTAGAGTGAGCGAATGGTGTAATAGGCTCAATAAACATAAACATAAAAAAAAAATTCTTACAATGAAATTTAATTGTTGCTGATGATGACGATCCTCTCTCGCTGCTTCCTCTTCCTCAAAGTGCGGGTGAATTGTTGGCTCACCAGCATTGTTAGCATTTGTTTAATCTTCAGTTGGCTGGCTTGTTACTTTCTTTGTGTAGTTTTTAAGTTAGTTTTTAAGTTAGTTTTTAAGTTAGTTTTTAAGTTAGTTTTTAGCACTTTAGATGGAGTGAGTGGCTTCCAGGCCGTGTAAACTCCTGTAGGGTAAATAAATAAATAAATAAAATCTTCAGTTTGGCTGCTTTGCTGATTGGCATTGTTGCTTAATAACAATGTTTTGCTGTCAACTTTCTCTTTTGGACGCAGCATCGGAAATATTTCAGCCCCTCAACGCTGGAGACCCTTTTTTAACCTCTTGTATATTGGCAGTTCAGAGTTTATTTCGAATGATGGACGCTCGCCTGACGTCAAGCTTAAGACTGTTAGGGTGCAAGGGTTTTGTCAGGACCAGCATATTGAAGCTGGTGAATTAATTTCTAATTGCGTGGCCGAAATTACGGGATCGAATTTTGAGTAAGTCTTTCCAGATTGGGGACCTGAACCGAATTAATAGTTCCAAAAACGTTGCCATGCCTCCAGCCACCGCCACGAGGCCAGATTACAATGATCACATGTTGCACAGCACTGTTTACAATTGATTTTACACTGTTTGAATTTGCTACAATTTATACTCATCGAAAATAAATGGAAGACAGGAGGGTCCGGTCTTGGCGGATATAGCAAGGCCCACTGATGTACAGGCGAAGCGGTGGGGTCTTGCTGCATTAACAGTTTTCAAGTTGGAGGCGCCGAAATACATTGAGTTGGGTCTGGAACTAGCAGCAGTTTAAAACAATGTAAAACAATAAAACTGATCGATCTGGCCCCATAACTCCAGAATGGCACGACCAATTGAAATTTTTATTCTATAAAGGGTACATCAATGCACAGATGTCTAGGACAAATGGTTTAGTCTGTAGAGACCATCCAAAGATGTCCTCCACCACCACATAAGCCAAATAATGAAACTCACGATATCAGCTTAAGTCCAGATCTCCAATGTGACAAATCGGAAATTATTAAAAGTTGCTACATATGCTCATCAAATCCAACAACGCTTATATACGAAATCTGAGTGGAAAATACTAAGATGGCGGAGAAGCTAAAAAAAAGCACCTTGTATGGAAAACTGCAAGGAAGGTTGTTAGTTTCTCCTTTTGTTTTACACAAAGTAAAACAAATATATAATACAACAATTATTTGTACCTGCCTAGTGTAGACTATGCCTCCCATCTATCCTAAACTAATAACTCATTTTCGCAGCTTGTAAAGATTCCACCTCACAACCTTCTCATTAGCAAGTCGACGCCTTAGCCATCAAGCGAATTGGTTAAGCTTAAAACGGATAATAAAATAATAAGACGCAATTCTTTTTTGTTACTGATTGTTACTATGTATAATCGACAATAACCTTGCCAAACGCCCTTTTTCACTTTACTTTATTAATTACTTGAGCCTAAAGACATGTAAGTCAAGCGCTCACTTGTGTAGCTTTTTCATTGACTCCGTGAAAAGAATGACTATTCTCTCTCTTTTTGATTGCTATCGGGCAAGGAGGGATCGTCATCCGAAACGTGATCCACGCTCGCCATTATAACAATGCAAAAAAACTGGGTCGAAACAGTATACTAGCTGCAACATTGCCTCCATTGTTTGTTCGTACTACAAACGCTTTTATCGCCAAGAACGCGCTGTCCACGCAATTTATAAGTAGGCCTAACAGAAATTAGGAGAAATTCCCGTTCTTCCAACACTTTTCTCCAATTTTAGACGCCACTATTTCGAGAGGAGGGTACACAAATAAACATAAACGCTGAACGTTTTTAATGGTTCTTGATGGATGGGTATAGTATATAGAAACACTGAAATTACGTTTTCACTAAATTAAGTAATTCAGTTTATTTTGCCAAAGAATGAAAAAAAGGAAAGGAGTCAAGTTAAGGGAAAAAGAATAAACTGAGACAGGGCTGCCTTGGGATAGAAATATCTTAAAATGCCCTGGGATATGTAATTTCGTGACAACTAGCCAAACTGCTGTAATTCTGGGAGTTTTTTTTTATTTAATATAGTATTTATTTATTTATTAATTTAAGCCGGATACTCTGTAAAATTAACTTGGGGAGTACTTTGTGCATTTGGTAGCAATAGCGGCTCACACCCCTTCCGTCCACCATCCATGTTCAGTGTTCTTTGAAGGGGCAAACCCTCCACAACTTGTCCACCATTTTACTAAACTTGGTCTCTTAAACAGCGGCGTAGCTACAGGGTGGCACAATGGCAAACACCCCCCCCCCCCCCCGCCCCCGGTCTCAGGAGGCCCCTCGAAAGAAAAAATATTTAGATTAAAAAAGGCTTTTTTGTAGTAGGCTACACTTGTTATTTGATTTGGTATAAACTGTATTTTAAAAATGAATTTCGAGCATCCCCATCTTCACATCCCCCTGTCATTAAAAAACATGGTGGACAATAAAAATGCATCAGCTGAAAAATTTCTCTACATCCAAACTTTTTTCCAAGTTTTCTTTAAATATATAAGGAGGGGGGGGGGGGGGGCAGGGGTTTTTTCGCCACCGGCCACACCTAACGTAGCTACGCCACTGCTCTTAAACTTGGCAGCAATCAGCGCTACACTAAAAAGGTGGCTTAAAATGAACTGGAATTCCCATTATTGAATTTACTTCTACATAGGGTTGGATGTGTGCATCTAAATTGTGGAGATGTTTACGGATCATGTTCGTATATTCAACCCCACACGCTTCTTAAACCCGTGGCCTAAAACTCGGTCCCATACGCAATGCGAGCTTTGTAGGGGCCCTGAACAAAGTCAGCAGCCGCAGTGGACAGGTCAGAGTTGGGACTGACCAAGCAGAAAGACCGTCGATTTGAATCTTGACACGGAACTCTAGAAAAATTAGGCCTATTGACTTGGCTGACGTGTATGCCACCTCCACACTGGACCCCGACACCGTGTCTGGGCCCACGACTTAAAAAAAAAAAGAAAACCCGACACACAGGCCCCCAATATTGCGGCCAGAGTCCGGGATTTAATTAATTTTTCTCTCTCTACAATATTTTCGGCGCTGTCGTTGTTTTTCTCCCCTATCCTTTTATCTCGCTAATTGTTTATCAGCTCTCCTAGTGTCAAAACGTTTCCCTAAAACACGGGCACGTCCGCGTCCACACGGAGTCGGGATCTGGATCTGAAGTCCGAATTTCGACCAGGACGTGAAAGTCGGGACACTGTAGTTGGGGGCTTTTATTCCAGGTTGGAAGGGTATTAAACAACCATTCACAACAAGTTTTTTTTAGTACATACGGAGCGAGTTTATTGTGAAGTTTTTCTATTTCCTATAGGCCTATTTGTTTTTGTTTTGAGTAGATAACGAAATCAACAATCCCTCCTCAGCAAGTGATTCATGTCTCATAACACGAACCACTTTAATAACTTGATAAATCTGTTTTCATTTTCGCATAAAAATCAAAAATTGAAACACGATGGGGAGGAGAGTTTCATTTGGGTAGAACGCATTGGATTGGAGGGGGGAGGGGGTGCGGAAGAACGACGGGTGCTCATCGCGCTAAGTGGGACCTAATGCCCCCTGATCTGCATGGGGGCCTTTCAATTAGAGCCGGCCGATGCCTCCGGGCGTGGGGGTTAATGACCCTGATCAGAAATAGGGGAAAGAGGAACCCAATTAAATCAGCACTCAACCCTTTGGCGACCGGAAGTGGCCAAGGAAGCTGGAAATTCGGAAAGGGAAGGGAGGGGGTGAAGATCTAAGAGCAGCCTCTTTTTGTTGGGGGATGGGGAATGGGGTAGGAGGTGCCTAATGCACTCTGGCGAAGAAAGGCAAAAAAAAAAGAAGGAAGGACTCGTCCATAAAATGCATCAAGCAGATTACGGGGCAGCGGGGAACTATACGAGGGAGGGAGGGAGGAGAGGG
>JAHWFP010105658.1:0-16575 GCA_023313725.1 Lithobius niger | reverse complement strand
TTCAGTGAGTAAAGGGAGTGGTTTGCCGGTTCGAAGCTGGGTCACGTCACTTAAAAGAAACGCAAGTGCATAAAAAAAACGCTATTTGTAGTGTATGACTTTGCGCTGATGGCTTATTTCCACTATTAAAAAAATACGGATGTAAACCTATTTTATTTACTTTGCCTTTTTGACGTAGAGTGCCTGAGCAGGGAAATTTCAACTCCTCTGAAATGAAATGACAAGGTCCTACCACTGAGCCATACTGATACTGGCAAAAAGAAGCCACCCATAGACAGCATTTAGCACTCACACATACATAAACATACATTTTTCCAATCGGACTTTTGGTTGCGCGCCGCACACCAGTGAAATAACACACAATAAAGCTTGAAATGATTGGAAAAATTGTATGTTTATTTCCACCGTTTGGTACTTGGTCAAAGATGGAGCGTGTTAAATGCTGCCTATGGACGACTTCTTATGACCGTGTCAGTTGGCTTAGCGATGATAGGACCACCACACTTGGTTTTAAAGGTTGTGGCTTCACTTAGGCAACCTGTCATTTTATTCCAAAAGCTTGAATCCATATTTATTTCGCCCTTCTCAAGCCCACTTGGCTTTCCTTCCTGTTTTATTGCAAATGTAGTAAACTTCCATGTTTATCTTCTAACCTACTTCACTTTATTTTGTCCTGTTTTTAATTGCCATTCTTAAGATAATTGCGGTATTAAAAAAGATGGACTTGTAACGGACATTTCCAGTCATGCCAACAGCAGCTCGATTTACAGTTGCCGACCACTTTTTTTTTATTTCGAATAAATAATATAAATAACACAGTTAGTATCATAATAGTATTATTATTACTGCAATTGTTAGGTTTATTATTTTTTTTTAGAAGAATACTTACAGATTTAGTCTTAACTAAATTTCTGCAATGTTGTTCATCCAACAGATGTATTGCGTTTTGATAAAATGAGTAATACTCCCCCCCCCCTCCCCACCAAAATCTCGAGTTGGCCCTGAATCCCTTTCAGGGTGCCGTTGAATTTCTGAAGTTGGTTAACCGGTGTTGGTTAACGGGATTTAACCAACGGAAATTTAGCATGGCGTTGAGTTAGCGTGACGTCACAGCCGTGGCATAAATTAAATTAAATTAATACTTAATAATACTGGCGGTAGCAATCTTCAAGTTTTCATTTAACTTTCTAACTATTAGTATGTGCGATTAACTTGGCTAATAGGATTAACCTTGGCGCCCTTTCCTTGGTGGAATGATATCACTACCTTCAAAGGCCGATCCTTTTTGGAAACTTGGGTTTTTCTACCAGTTTTGGTTTTGGGTGGATATCACAACTTTCACAGGACTGTGAACGTACAAAAGGTTACACCGTCTTATCTTCATCTTTTTTCTGGAAGAATTTGATCTCTGTAAATTTTCACATTGATAATTTTCAAATTTACCATTGACAATTAGCCGTTCGATTAGCCAAATTGACATGGCTTAGTTTATTGTACGAGCATTGTTCACATGTTTACGTTTCTTCAATCCCATTTTTGCACACACTGGCTAACGATCGCTGAATTTGTTCGCTTCGCTCACTCAGTCAGCGCATGCCATTTACTTGTTTTGTTTATCCTTGTACCTTCCCCTTACTTTTTCAAGATTTCGGCAGCATTAGGATTTATTCTCGACATCACAAGCTATGCTTTTAGTTGCTTGCAGTTGATAGACACATGTAACTTAAGGACTGTGAACATACGAAAAGTCAGCGCACCATCTTATATTCCGCTCTACCTTTCTTTTTGGAGGCATTTCATATCTATAAAAAATTAGCCGTTACATCCGCAAAATTGAGAATTTTTTTCGTTTGCTTTCTTCGTTCACGTTTAGACATGCAAAACCCCCGTTACTAAAACAGCAGAACGCGAAGCATTTTATTTTTTGGTTATTAGCAAAAACCACGCTTGCTCATGGATGCTTGTATTGTTGGTAACCATCATCTAACGTGCATCCCTTTATTCTTACGCAATTCACAGCAACGTAAATGTTTGCTTATTTTGTCCTTCGTTACAGTTCAGCTTTTAGTTCGTCTAGACTTTTACAATCATCTAAGGACCACTGTTGATTGTTCAAGCCGTTGCTGCCTGAAATCTTTGGTTGCAACTTGGAAAAGAAACGAAATTCAAATTCTGGTGGCGAATTTCAAAACCCTCCCACGCATTTGTCCTGACCCCTACAACCCGCAAACCAACAAAAGGACCATGCTCAGATTATATCATGCATCCGTGTGCAAAAGTTCAGCTATACGTAGGACATCTCAATTTTGTGCTAGCCATGAGCAAAAGTCTGGGATTTAACATGGGAAAAATCTAATTAGTTATCTAGACAGTAACATAAAAACAACGTTATTGACGTATTTTTTTCTCTACGATTGGTGGACACTCATCCTTTAAATTTCAGTTTTTCTTAATCTCTGACCCTTTCCCTTACATTTTTCACAATTTGAAACATTTCTGTCGCATTGGGATTTATCTACAACATGCCAAGATATGCTTTCAGTTGCTTACAGTTAACAGACACATGTCTGATAGTGAGCCGCCTTTTTTTCATTAACAATCAATTTTTTAACAATCGGATGTCTATAATGGGATGATTTAGTGTTACTTGGTGGCGACATATAGCGTGTATGTTTGGAAAGATTTCTTCTCAGCCATGCTTTCTGTAAAACGCTTTCATGAGTTTGTCAGCTTTTGAAGCATCTAAAACGTTTTCTATGTGTTTTACGCAGTTGTTCTCTTACCATGTTGTTCTCTTGTTTCAGTGAAGGCTGTAAATCCTAAGTGAGATGTTTAATGGAATTAGATTACGTGAAGGCAAACCAAGCAGCGCTACATAAAAATACAAACAACGTTTCGAAAATTATCAATTTTCGTGTTCAGGTTAGCAATAAAATTAAAGCATGGCAAAGGCCACTAAGTCAACCTATATTAAAAGCATAAAACAGTAATTTAAAACGGATAAAAACCACCAATTTGTCCCCTCAAAAGAGGCAGAAATGGCAGCCGAAATTGTTAGCTTGCGACGTGTCATCCCAACGGAGCAGGTGGGTCGTTGCTTTTCGGCTGCCATTTCTGCCACTTTTGAGGGGGGAAATAGGTGCTTTTTATCCGTTTTAAATGACTGTTTTATGCTTTTAATATAGGTTGACTTAGTGGCTTTTGCCATGCTTCAATTTTATTGCTAACCTGAAGACGAAAATTGATAATTTTCGAAACGTTGTTTGTATTTTTATGTAGCACTGCTTGGTTTGCCTTCACGTAATCTATTACCGTGCTTTTTACTCCATTGCTCATTAATGGGATTAGGTCTATACTTGGGAGTCATAGACGATTCAATTTTATTACAACAAAAGGACTTCCTCCACTATACGTATATGTTTTGGTTGTTGGGGCACCTAATACGCTTAGTGATACGTGTGTGTGTTTGTCTTTTACGATAAATCGTAAGGTTTTTTTTAAAAATAAATTTCTTCAGGCTTCTGGCTGTTTGTACGGAAGTGACTCACTTTTGAAGTATCCCGTAAAAACGCTGTGGGAATAACGCCGCATGACAATATACCGCAGTTATAACAAAAAACACCGGACGTAAAAACGCCGGAGCACTAATGACGCAATGTAAATCACATTGCTATTTCTGCCGTATAAATGAAAACAATGATGAGCATTGAAGTTGTTTTTCTCTCCTTCCCCGTCCAACTTATCTTATTTGGTTGTACGTACAAAAGTTTAATTAATGATTAATATTGAATTTAGAAGATCGTTTAGGGAACAAAAGGCACAATTTCAGAAGACGGGATACTTCCCCAGTACCTTGCTAATTTTCGACAGACCGTTTTATTCGTCTGTGTTCATCAGGCATTACTTTCTTACTCTTTTCTCTATCGTTGTGGTGATCACTATTTGAAAACAGCGCACCGTAGCCTCCAGTACTTGTCAGGTTCGCTGTTCAATTCAGTGGAAAGCAGCTCAGAGAAATCGTCACCCACCCCGAAGGTCCAAAGCCCTTTTAGAAAAAAATTGTCGGTTTTTTTCTTCTAACACCCGTCCGATCGTTATTTTTCGTTTTTGGTATCTGGTCATCGGTCACTTGTCATTGCTCTTCCCTTGTTTTAAAACTTGTGGTTTTGGTTGTCGAGTTGTTTTCACGGTAAGAATTTATTTGTTTTGATTTAAGGCCCTTATTCCAAGCACATACTCAATTTTGAACTCGGGAATTGAAATGACGTCATAGCTATAATTGAGTGCCATTCACTATCACAACCTGATATGAATCTCATGGTGAATTGCACTAAATGGTTATGACGTCATTTTCAAGTGTGAGTTCGAGATTGAATGCCGTTACCATTTTGATGGCATTGTTACGGCATTACTGCACTGGGTCTAATTCAATATAGCGTTATGGTTTACGCGTAAATGCCCGCACGTTTTTCACGTGCGGTGATTTTACTTAGCGGCATTTTTACTTACAACGTTATTCCAGCGGTATCAGCGAGCCACATTAACGCTATACCAGTGACGAGGCTAGAGGAGGTCGTTGAGTTAGCTGCAAGGGGCACCGGATATATGCGGAGGTAAAAACTTTCGCGGAGTTTGTCAAGCCAATGCTGTGAGAGCGGATTTCTTGCACTAAAAAATGATTTGATGTCAGTTGCTGCAATTTTCATAAGTGGAATCTTTTTTTTTTCCCGATTTCTAACCTTAACATGTTTCGCAGCACAAGGCCTTAGAAAACCACTTTGACAGCATAGCTTGACTAAAGAAGCCGTTTTTTTTTTTTTTGTTGACCTCCATTGCAGCTATAAGCAACGACAGGCTCCAGATGCTTCACCTGTATGGTCACGTATGTTGTTGCACGGCGATATACCCTCAGCGTTTTGATGTGCAATCTACTTTGAACCAACTTGACAGATGTGTAGTAAGGGGAGGGAGGAATGGGAAAACGCTTTAGGGGATGAAAACAGGAAACCTCTCATCATGGCAGGGAGCAGTAGATGACATATCTTAACTGACTTTGCCCCCTTTCCGGTCAACTTGTTTAGGCAACTATGAGATCTATCAGCCACCACCGGTGACCGGAAAAAAAAGCCTGGGGAAAAAAAGCCTGGAAATAAAAGCCGATGGAAAAAAAAGCCGCGGAAAAAAAAGCCGCGGAAAAAAAAGCTGATGGAAAAAAAGGCCGATGGAAAAAAAAGCCGTGGAAAAAAAGCCGCGGAAAAAAAGGCCGATGGTCAAAAAAAAACGCGAAAAAATCTGGTTGGAAATTAACAAAAAAAACTACCTAAATGCACTTAACGTGTGTATTAATCATTCATTAGATGCATGTTGCTCGATCAAGGTCACCTTTGGAATCCCGAAAGGAAAAGAAATCACAAGTTTCCTGCCAAATTCCTTAACTGGGGAGGTTATGGGGAAAAGGGTCGTCCTCACTTTGGTCGGGTGACCTTCGATCGTTAAAGGATAAATCATGAAATGACGAGTTTCCGCCATAATTTGGATAGGGGGGGGGGGATAATCAGGAAATTATAAATTTGCCTTAAATCCGTAACTTGGACAACTAAAAGAAAATTCCGGAAAGCATACTTTTATTCCCGAACTCCTTTACCTTTTTTTTTTGTTTTTAGAGTTATTTTGATATTTCTCTGCAAACATTTTAATATTTTTTTCTGGATCGTATTCCTTTCCCGCCACCCTCCCCCCCCCTACACTACAAAAAAAAAAGTGAATGACACACGACCAAACTGAGGACGACCCTTTCCCCCACCACCTCCCCAGTTAAGGAATTTAGGAGAAAACTTGTGACTTCTTTTCCTTTTCGGGATTCCAAAGGTGACCTTGATCGAGCAACATGCAGCTAATGAATGATTAATACACACGTAACTACATTTAGGTAGTATTTTTGTAAATTTTGAACCAGGATTTTATCACGTTCTTTCTTCCATCGGCTTTTTTTTCCATGGCTTTTTTTCCATCGGCTTTTTTTTCCATCAGCTTTTTTTTCCGTGGCTTTTTTTTCCATCGGCTTTTTTTTCCATCAGCTTTTTTTTCCGGGGCTTTTTTTCCATCAGCTTTTTTTTCCAGGCTTTTTTTTCCGCGGCTTTTTTTTCCTCGGCTTTTTTTTCCTAGATTCCCACCACCATCACCCTCTTTCACGTTGTCTGGTCTCCTTACATAAAGAAGGGGAAACTAAGGAATTTTATACTTCAATCATTGAAAAGCAGTGCGTGTCCATGTCAGAATAGAATTTGAGTACCACCTTCCCCCGTCCGATGGCGCATTGTCGTTATTATGACCTTGCCTCTGTTTGATCAGGCATTCGCCAATGCAATGATCACTTGCACAGAAATTTACGGTTTCGAGTTTGAAAAATCAAACTTATTCGTCACTAAAGTTGAAGTTAAAATGTGATAGGTTAATTGCAAATGATTAAAAGCTAGCCGAACAACATTCAAATGTAAACACTTATATTTCGATGTATCCATTGGACGGGCACAAGGTCAACAAAATGAAGTGTCTTTTACATTTAATTCTACTGAAGTGGCATTGCTTAACAACGATGTCGAAATATAAGTTGGGTGTTTCCATTTTTAGGTTGTTTGCCTGGCTTTTAATACTTTCCCCTTATTTATAAAGGTAGTAATAACAACAATAATTGTAATAATTGCAATGACACACGCCTGGAAGAGCGAAGGTAAGATGGCTTGTGCAAAATACCACAGATTGGGCAGGTGGGATGCCGATTGCTTTCAAAATGAACGACGTAAATAATCCGTTCCCTCCTTCTTGTTTCAGTAAATATGACTTTTTTCCTTTAAAAACAAATTCTTTGCAATCCATTCATCAATATCTTTAAAAAATGTACAAAATAGTGAGTTAGTCGGGCTTGCGCCTTATCTGGGCGCATGTATTTTGGTGCTCATGAGTCGTCGTTACAGCGGGTCAGGCCCGAGATCTCCGCAGGCACAGTTACAAAACAAGGGGTCGCGTCGGCCAATTCTTCTTCTTCTTCTCCTCGGTCGCGGCCGGCGACGAGTCCACCACCGCTCTTCGTTTGTCCATCGTGGCGGTGGGGGTCGGGGCTGAAGGTCGGCCTGGTCCGAGGCCGGACAGACAGTCAGTAGGGCGGTCAGTCGCTGCCGGGGCTGGACAGCTCGGACGGGCTACCTGGCAGATGAGAGGACAGATCGCTGGGCGGCTGTTGTAAACTGTCCTCACTGCCGAGGTAATGGCCGCTCGAATCGGCATCATAACCCCCGTGCATCTGAAACACACAGAAAAACCACAGAGTTAACCAATGTGTACGCATGCCACATATATGTGAAAGATAAGGGAGAAAAGGATAGGAGGGGGAATGATTGACGAAAGCCAGACACCCCCATGGGCAACTGGCCTATTTCACAGATAAAGAAAGAAGAAGCTGCTGGCTGGGAGACTACTCTCATGGGCAACGTTATTTTTACAAAACCGACACTCACACTAGAGATCATAATATTCTTGCCGATTTCGGCTTAGAGTGCTTCTATGAAATCGATAATTTGTGTGTTTTAAAAACTCCTTTCCACATTTAATTTCCCGAGACCGAAGGTCGACTTGTTGGAAAGGAGTTGAGTGCTAAAACACACAAATTATGGATTTCATAAAAGGACAAAACGGCATTTGGACTGGGAGTTTTCGTTTTCTATCCTCAAAACGATTCTCCGAATTAATTTCGATGTGCGGTTTCGATTTACATTTAGATTTAAGATTTAGCTTTACGAAGTAATTTTGATTTACCACGTGTATTTTTACGATGTTTACGATGTTTTCCTCTATTTGGCGTTGCGATATTAATAGCACCAATCGCATGTCATCTACGTATCATTTCGTTTCTTTCGACGTTAGTTTTGTATTAAGTAGGCTTAAGCCTCATTTTTTTATGCAACTCATAAACGAATTTCAAATGTAGAGCTCTGAATCTTGACGAGAAACACCTTCATGTTTCCGTTAAAGTCTGATGACCCACGATAGTGACGTCATTGGCATAACGAGAATGAAAGTATTCCTGTAAGCGTGATATACTGTATAGGTCTGTGGTTTGTTGGTCGGTGACCATTCATCGATGAGTAAAGACATCGATTTATATAATTACTGAGTGGAAAGGTGTGGTCTTTTCAGTGTTCAGTTGAGCATGGTGCTGCTTTAGCGGAATGATAAAAAAATTCTCAATTTAAATAAATCGTGATTGCCGTCAACGGCTTATATTCGTCATAAGCTAGATTAAAGTTAACAAATTGATCTAAAATGAACTCCTCCTTTAGGCTACTGAGTGGACATCACAAAAAAAGAGAAATAAGGCACCCAAGTCTGATAAATTCCGAGCAATCACTGCAACACAATACGAACCAATCAAGAAACGAAAAAATGCTCACTTGGTATAGTTTAAATGTCACTTGATGGGCACCTATATTATAATAATGTGTCATAATTGTCAGTCCAGTCGATTAATACGCTTGTTAAGCTACAGCTTTACCCGGTTAAGAACGACGGAAATTCCTACCGCTCCCATCGTTTCGATTTTGTTACTTTGCCAGGGTTGAGAACATGTCTTGGGGATTATTGTTAGGCCCACACCAACAATTAATTATGGACATTAAATTTAAAAATAAACCACAAAGGGTTAACGAAGCTGTCAGCATTATATAGGCTGAAAAACATTTTCAGAATACAAGACAAATTAAGCAAGGAACGATAACTACCCTGAGACTGTACCCAAGGCCTGGGGTGGTAGCGAAATAGTAGAGCACTCGGCTATATGTCCAAGGTGCGAGTATCTCGCAGGATCTTTAATACTGACTCTGCTTCGTTAATCTCTGTTTTTGCTTTTTAAGCCTTAGGACTTCCTTAATATCTGCTTCAGTTACCAAAATCCCACAAGAGTAAAGGGACTTGCCAAGTTTTTGCCATAGGAAGTTGTAGAATGAGAGCCAGAGTGGCTGCCACCGAGATCACAAGCTTAACTCTCAAGTGATGTAACGTAGCCACTCTACACATTCGGTGCCGTAAAAACCAAAAGAAGGATGAGGCAGTCCGTGTGTATGATTACAACCCTTAGACTTTCTTGTCTCTCCTTCAGAAAGTCTAGTAAGGTTCTAAATAATAATAATAATAATAATAAAATAATGTTAGCAGGACGAAAAGGAATGAAAATAATCGCTGAAATTCAGATTTAAGTTGCAGGAAGTAGGAGTGAGGATGCGCCAACAAAATGACGGCACAGGGGGATGGATGTCGGTGCAAGGCCCCTTGTCCATCAAATTAAGTAAATACTAATCACTACAATATGAAATAAGTATATATATATACGGGCTTCCTCTAGTGAAAGTTAAAAAAAAAAGGTAACGTAACTTGGTCGTCGGTCTAGTAATATGGTGCTTAACAGTAGCGACTGAGGCAGATGGGGTGAATTCCAATCTGCCCGATACAGTTGCTACGGCTCTGTTGTCAAGCACCACATAGGCCTACTACCAACGACTAAGTTATGTTAGTGTTTTTCTTAACTCTTGCTTTAATTGACGAACGGGTCTCTGGTTCTGTGTGTATCCCAACCTTCATTTATATTGTAGCCATTAGTATGTAGCCAATTGATTTTGCCAACCGTATGTCTTTCCGGGCGGGGGAGAGAAAGAAGAAGGACTCCCTCCACCCCATCCGTCCGAGAAGACAAAATAGAGTTGTCAAGTTCGCAAATTCGCAAAAATTGTCACTACAAATTCCGGTTGAATACAGGCTAAATTATCATCATCATTTAATCAGTTTGAAAGTAAAGTTTAAGGTGCAGGTTAGTTTTTTCTCATTATTTTTCGCATCACAATAATTCGTGTTGCATGTGAGTTACTGAAACACTGCCCCTGATCGTTTCTAGTCGCTTCCCTGCTCTCCTCGCATGCACGCTATACTGTTATTATTTTAGGGAACTCTGTGAGAGCTCAGAGCTTGGCAGTATACCGAGCGGGAAAAAAGAAAAGCTTCGTTAAATGTGCATAGATAGTTGACAAAATTGAACATTAACTTGACCATTTTGTTTGGCATAGTATGCCTTCTGTTAGCCATGACTTACAAGATATTAAAATACAATGCAATTCAATTTCAATTTATTCAACAAGAGCCCGACCTGGAGCCGTATGCTCTACAACATACTAAATTACATAAAAGAAAAACCATACACCACTGCTCAATCAGTTAACCAAATCACCAAACAACCAAAAGATGACACGAGAATCAAAATAACAACTGACTTCGCGAAAATCGTATACGCATGCAGTTAGCAAAATTAAAAACTACTAAGATAAACGCAATTGTATTGCCGCCAACATCCAACGACATTAACGTCCGTCCTATCCAGATAAAATATAAACGAGCAAGGCGACCACTAGACACTAAATTGTGTTTTTTTACATCTAAGGCAGTTTGGCTGTTTTCAGGCACCTTAAAGAAAATTAAGAACGCGACAGAAAAGGATGAAACTTTGTTTGATGATCGGGTAACTTTCATCACATGACAAAATAAAAGATAATTGGAAACCAGAAACTGGTACAAAAATACCGTAAAATGCTTCAGCTTCCGGGGCTCCACCCCGGATCCCGCTGAGAGAGCTTGCAGCACTCCCCCACACCCATTAGCGAGTTTGCTAGAGCCTTTCAAAAGTAATATTTTGCTATCATCACCAACTAACTAACTAGACGCTACAGCCTTCTTGACAGAACGGGACCAACAGTTGAGAATTCAAGACTTTAATGGAACCTTGGACAAATAATTCTTCGTCCAAGGTGGAACTAGATGGACTGGTCTGTAAGATCACTGGTACCAGCGACAGTAACAATTAACAGTAAAAGCAGAGGCAGTGCAACTACACTACATACGTGAGGACCAGAAATTGAATTAATAAAAATAATTCAAACCATTATATAAATTCTTTCATGTCGTTACATAGTATTTGTGAAAACTGCTGGCAGACTGAATAAGCCACTATAGAAAAAACCTTTGACATCTTGTCTAGTGTCTAATAAGATGACAATATTTTTCTCTTTCTAACAAATAATTATGGTTCCAATGCGTGTACAAAGCCATCGATCTACCCTTCCACAAAACTGACAAATTTGAGCAATTAGCGACGACAACATTTTGCCAACGACAACCTTTTTGTTGTTATTGTGGCAACAACACGATTTTTGTGTGTTCGCTTTGATTTGCAGTAAACCAAGGTTGTAACAGGCTGTTACATCGTAATTCAACCAATGTCGCGAAGCAAACCTGTACTGTGCACCTTGCGATTACGTGAGCGACGAGGCATTCGACCCACAGCTATCATCCGAGCGCACTGTTCTATGCTCGGAGCGAGCCCACCTGTGTAACCAGTTGGAAACAGCTTCAAAGCTTTAAAGATTTCAAAGTTTTGAGCACACACAACGTGATCCGGGAGACTGTTCCAGGGATTTATCACCCGGTTTGCAAAGAAAAACTTGCGACAGTTTCTATTTGCTCAATTTTTTGCAAGTTTCAAAGAGTGGCTGCGAGTTCTTTTCCCTGCTCGTACCTCAAAGAAAAAGAAGAAGTCGAAATCCACGATGCCATGCAATAAAGAGAATGTCAGAGAAAGGTCGGCATGTAACCGTCGTAATTCAAGGGACTCGAGATTGAAGAGACGAAGTCGTTCCATGTAAGTTTTATTTCGAGACCATGAAGATTTTTTGTGAAAAAACGCTGTACTGATTCCAGGGCCTCAATGTCACCCAATAGGTGGGGGGGACCAGACAGGGCATGCGTACTCCAACAATGGCCAACATAAAATTTGAAGGCCCAAACAAGGGTCTTTGTGTCACCCGAAGTAAAAACTTATTTTTACGATAGCAGCCCTCTGACGGGCCTGTTTTATGACATGTTTACAATGTGTTCCTGATTTTAAGTCATATGATAGCCAGATTCCTAAGTCCTTTATGAGTGTGGTCTTTGGTAAAGTCTGGCCAACCAATAGGGCGTAGTCATGACAGAGATTTGAGCGTCCAATAAGGAATACACAGCATTTGGAGGGGGAAATCGGTAACTGCCAGGAACCTGCCTAATAAAACAGCTCACAACCAGCATTTCTGAGCTCAGTTGAATCCGAGATGTCGATAACCGGATTTGCGACCTTGACATCATCGGCAAATTTTTTTAGGTCTACTGAATTACTAGTAGTGGTGAGATCGTTTATAAAGATGATAAAAAAAAAAGTGGTCCTAAGACCGACCCTTGGGGTACATTGCTGTCAACTATAGTCACTGCAAATGAGTCGTCACCCACCACCACTTGCTGGGTACGTTTGCAAACAAACTCAGTGATCCAAGTTAATAGGTTTCCTTGGAAACCATAATATTTTAGTTTAGCGACAAGCTTACTGTGTACCACGGATTCAAAAGCCTTTGCGAAATCAATATAGATTACGTCAACAGGAATGCAATTGTCAACATAACTGGTCCACTGTTCAACGGCTGCGAGTAATTATAGCAGAGTGGATGATCTTCGTGGAACGAACCCAAATTGGTCCATAGACAGAATGTTGTTTTCCTGGATGAATGAGATCATAATATCACGGATTATACGTTCCATGATTTAACATGGAACACATGTTAGGGCGATGGGTCAGTAATTACGTGGGTCAGATGTGTCACCTTTCTTTATAAATAGGGATAACCCGAGCTGATTTCCAAAGATTTGGTAATTTGCCAGAATTAAAGGACAGGTTGAAAAGCCAGTAGAAGGGGGTGCAAATATTCACACCTATTTTTTTGTAAAAGGTTGCAGAAAAACCATCTGGTCTAATGGCATTGCTTGGCTTCATTTTAGATAAAGATGCGTGCACGGACTGGCCAACTTCAACTAGCCAGTCATGCAGTTGAAGCTAACTAGAATGAATGCTAGTCTGGCTTTTACTCGTTATCCATCCCAACTTTATTTCATTCACCAATTAAACAGGCCAAAGTCCAAAGCCGCCCATGTCGAACATTCTCTAAACACTGAGGAAAAGACCACTGAATTACAAAATACCGTTTGTACTCAATCATTACTAATATCCATTAATATACCAAGCAATGCTGCCCATCCCTCGTCTTCCATCAGTTGGTGGAGTGAGTCGCCAATAGTAACTGGCTGTGCGCTAATTTACCCACACTTTGGTGCATGTCATCAGGAAAGTAAAAAAAAAAACCTCGAATTTCATGATAGACAAAATGACGTACCAATTTACCTGGAGGGCAGAGAAAACACAAATCAACCCCTGTCAACTCTTTCTTTGAAGCCATATCGCTATAATTTTAGATGGACGACCTAAAGGCAGGAGTGCTCCAGCGGTCAAGTCGGTAATGATGGTTCCTTGGACAAAGCGGAGTCCGACATAGAAACAAAATTGGACACTTCAGCCTGTGGTTTGACATAGGGAAAATGTAATGGTGGTCATAGGAGCATGGAAAACCTCAGGAAGAAGACTTTGTCTCCCCGGTTCCATTTTCTGTGAGTTCTGCTTCCAATCGTGGCTACCAAACGAACGACCCCCAAAGCTTCAATACACCAAGGACGCAATCACAACCATGTCTTCCGCTTCCGTCTTGAGTAAGAAGTAAATTTGTTAATTTATCTTAACGGATAAGCAGAGCCTTCATATTAAAGTTTGGGGCCTGGGATTAGCTGCAACAGTGCCCCCCACCCCCTCCCCCGACTGACACTGGAAAAAGTTACACTTTGTTATAATATTCGTCAGCCACAGTTGTGCTTAACGAGTTGGTCCAATAATTAATCCTGGCTGCTGAAGTTTGAATGCTTCCCTGTCTAACAGGCTGACAGGCTTGCACTGCAGTTCTCCTGCTCATTGCTGCTGATGCATTGGAGTTGATGGTTGCTGAAGCACACAACAATTCAAATACGCATAAATCGAGTGCATTACTCATCGATAATCGTCATAACTCTTAATTTAGGGAAGAAAACGTTTCAGGCCGTGCGGGCCACTTTAGCGCTGCCCACAGGGTGGGCACGGACCTGTGGCTAGGCTCGAAATGCGCAGTCACGGGGCCCAGGTCTGGGTCCAGCTGATTTCCCTGTTGTGGGGGTCCGACGGACAAGCAGCCCGAAAACACGATAATCCAGAAAACGACAATCCCGAAACATAGAGAAACCTAGATAGAATACTGGTACAAGTGAATCACTTTGGCCGTCCATTCCACCAAAAGTATCATCCATCCGAGCAACACTGAGTGGCGTAAGGGATCCCAACTGCAATTCCAGCTGTTGAGGAGCAGACACAAGTCGAGCTCATTTCACCCCCAAGAACTCCATACAAAGACCAACGTTTAGCCGTCATCATTCGTCCCTTGCCACATGAAGCCAGTGTCCTTTTCTGCTTCACCCGTGACAGACCAAACCAGAAATTATACGAAGCCCACCAGGTATTTGTCGGAAACCCGAACTCCACTTCTTGATAGGACCTAATCACTCCCTATTCATGACATCTCGGGTAGACCAGAAAGGTGTCAACTGCAAGAGGAAATATGCTCCGAGTCGGTTCAAGAAGTAAGACTCATTCTTTTTACGATTTTGGACAAGTAACAATGGGAGGAACGTATGGAATAGCTCAGCTAACAATCTGACTTCTAGCAAATTAGGAACGGCTCAAAACATGCGTATTTTTTAGCCATAATTTGTAAACTATTAATATTGGGTAATATGATTGTGATTTGGTTGGTAAAACAGTTGTTGGTAAAATAATCAAATCAGGAAAGTAAGTGTTGGTAAAACATTTTGTATCATTGTTAGTAAAATGACCATATCGGTAAAATTACTGTCTGAAAATTGACCATGTCAGTGTAACAATTATCGGTAAAATAACCATGTTGGTTATGATTGTCGTAAAATGACCATGTTGATAAATTGATTTCAAGTAAAGTCAACATTCAGTAAAATACCACGTTGGTAAACGATCATGGTGGTATAATTATTGTCGGTAAAATAACTGTGTCATTGAAATGACCATGTTGACAAAATGACGACATCAATAAAATGGTTAGTAAAAGGACTGTCGGTGAAATGATTGTTAGTAAAACGACTGCCGGTAAAATAGTTGTCAGTAAAACGACAATGCTGGTGAAATGATTGTCGGCAAAATGACTATGTCGGCAAAATGATCACTTTTTCGGCAAAATATCCGTGTTGGTAAATTATTGGTACCCGGAGATGTTCTGTGCTAAGGGTTTAATAGGCTACACTGAAATGTTCATCACTTATTGATTAGCACATGAAAGGTTCAATATGCTCGAGTGTCCTAAAAAGGTTTTCTTACATTTTTGTTACAAAATGCTACATTACCTTAATATAATGAATTTTTTAAAGTTGTAACTTTGGTGTAATAATAAATTTGTAAGTGTAAATAGGTTTATGATGCTGGTTCGAGTACAGGCAACGGTTTAATTTTGATACATTAAGTACAAATTAAAGAAACGAGCAAAGCGCCTGATTGAGAGGGTCAAACGGATGGCGTATATCATTATTCGCGGTGTTATTCATCTTATACTTTGAGTTTCAACGAGATTCCCTCCCACCCACCCACGATTCTTTGTTTTTCCCCCTTCATCGCAGAAGAAACCAGACATCCAACCAATCCACTTGGAATTTGAAGTCTGACCTAAACCACAGTTTTGTGGTCGGCCCTAACCCTGTGATCGAATACGATTTTCAAGTAAAGAGACTTGTGCTGGTCGCATTCACCACTGGGGGTGAACACCTCATGATAAATAATAATAATTCTTTGCCAAAATAAACCAGCACTCGAGTTACCACCCCACTGCTACCTCCCTTATCACCATCCCCTCTCTTTCAACTCACAACAGATAGGGGGGAAGAGGTTGGCACTCAAAACAGCCGCGGCGTGTGCGCCCTCCCAAAGAATCACCCTCTTCCTTCTCTCCCTCACTCCCCTCTCCTCTCGTTTCGACAATCACTAAAAATCTTGGTAAAAAGCGACCGTTTCTCTTTTTTTTTGTTGGGAAAAAAAAAAAAAAACGGATCCTCCTTCCCCGCATTAAATGTTCCTGAAACAGGACTATTATCACGTATGGTTGCATGACAATAGCAACATGGGACGAAAGACGGACGCCAGCGTTCATATGTGCAAAGCGCAGCACGGGGTTGTTGCGAACAAGTTCACGGGAAATCATAATTGGTCGATCTTATAGAAGACCCTTTCTGCAAACTCTAGCTAGAAATCCCTATCCTGGAAATTCTCAGTGGAAATCACAGGGAAGTATTGGAAATCGTAATATTACTGTACAACATTTTCTGAAGTGAGCACCACACGCAGGAAACTTTTCAGGCGAAAATGTCGCGAGGCGGCAACAATTCGTGAAGCAAAAAGAAGGAATTTTTCTTAAGAGAAAGTTTCATTTGTAAGTGCACAATAAAAGAAGTTTAAAATTTTCAAAATTGGGGACTCCTCGAGGCAAAATTCGTACATGAGCTAACTGAGATCCCACAATG
>JAHWFP010105657.1:1211-64725 GCA_023313725.1 Lithobius niger | reverse complement strand
ACGCTTATGCGTTTTTTAATACTAATTTATTTATATGCTAACAAAACATTTTTTTTTATTTATGCTAACAATCTATGCTAAGAACCAATTTTATTTCTATCTATGGCGACAACTGAATATTTTTCCTATTCATGGTAAAAACTGTCCTTTTTCTATTTATGCTAACAATGCATACCCCTCATCTGTGCAGGTTGTCTGTCTATTTGCCTGCTCGTCTGTCTGTTTATCTGTTTGGCTTTTAGTAGCTGTGTCTGTATGACAACTTTAAACATACCTTCATATTCATTTGAAATTTTTTACATGCATTCTATGCTTTGTTTGTTTGCTTTGTTTGAAAAACTTGAAAAGTAATAAAATTGGGCGAGGGGTTTTGAAGCTATTGACGTTCAAAGATTAAAATTAATCGAACCATCATTAGCTCAATACCCTCTTCAGTGGAATTAATCAGAAATTAACGTACAACTTATAAACTTTATGCATAAATCAAATCTAAAACCATATATGATCACGTCAAACCATTCATTGATAAATTTAACTAATGTGCCAGCCTTACGAATCTTCATGACTTTTTTGTGACACGAATACGAAGCAGAGCAAAGGAGATTCTCATCCTTTAGTGCATTCTATCTTTACATTAAATTCTGCAACAATTGTTCGATTCAGTTCAAGTTTTTCATATGAATTTGAGTCAGGGTTCTTTGGGATTTGAACCAGTAGTATTCAACTTAATCCATATCTTCAGTTCGGCACTAGCCTCCTTGACCATTGAAAACAAGGACTAATGTAAAATCACGTAATGTGCGTCTTAAGCACGTCGTAAGTACATTACAAAGTGTAAATAGAATACTTTTGCTATAGCGTCAGCAGAGATGGGCCAACTTACGTCCCAGGACAAATTTAATATCGACATATGTAAGGCTAGGGAAACCGTCATTACAGGTTCCTCGCCCCTTATACAAAGCGCTCCTGGTTCTTACTGAAATTATTAATAACGAATAAGAACCACAAGAACAAGAAAAAGACTCACACAAATAAAAAATATAACACCAAGAAAGTCAATACTAACAATATTTATTTAATAGAATTATTTGCTTTGGGGATTTAGACGTGTTTTCAGATGGAACTATGGTTACAGAAGGCGAGAGGGACAATTTTGCCGGGTAAATCGAATTGGAAATTCCTACCATCTTTTATTTTATCTAAAATATATGCTATGGTAACTAACGTTTAGATTTAAATAATTAATCATTTGCCTGTTCCAGCAAGCCTGAAATGTTAACATTTTAGTAATCGTTTTAGAAACCGTTCTACAATCTTTAATGTAAAAAAGCAAACGTTATTTCTTTACAACTCACTACTCAAATCTAATTTCTTAAAAATGTTCGTGAAAACTATACAAAAGCAAAAACGATTTTAAATGTACGCGAAATAACAAGATAATACGAAATAAGGATCAAATGAGTGCTCTAACAAACTTTTAAGATTAGTACAAATTACAAATAGCGAAACATAAAAATCACTAATCACGACTCAAAATTCACGTAAAGTTTTTTAACAGATAACAATAACAATAACCATTGCATTGGGAAAGTATAATAAATTTTGAAAAATCCGTTAAAAAGCAAAATCGTGAGAACAATTCCAATGAAACGTGCAGAAACAATTATGGTCCATTAATCTCGTTCATCGTGTGTTTCAACGTTTTCATTATTAAATGTTGAAGACTGTGATAGCAAAATTAAACCAATATTCAAATCTTATTTCCTTTTTGCCAATTTTTACAGGTGTTTTGGTGTTTTGGTGCTTTGGTGCTTTGGTGCTTTGGTGTACTTTAGTGCACTGTTTTGGATGGCCTGTGTAAACCACTTTGAAGCTAGTAGTTGTTTTTTTCATTAAATTTGCCATCTAGTAACCCTTCACAATTCTACTTGTGGTTTCCTCTCAACACACACAAAAAATAAGCACATACAGCAACGCACTGCCGCCAATAATTCGTACACACTGAGATCTTTCTTCTATTGAATATTAAACACATTGGACAGAAGAAACGAGCATGCTCGTTTCTGACTACATGCCATAACCGAGCTATGACACTATTACTGAAGAAAATGTACAAGAAAGTAACCTGATATGACAAAAATCAGGCAATTTAATATGCACTGTGAAAACGTCACGGTACTTACCATGTGGTTTGCAGTTGTCTTGTATAGCACACCTCAACTCTTGTTACAGGAACCAGGAGCCGATACAAAGTTCTCTTAGCAATCATATGTCCGAACATATGGGGTTTTCAGTGAACAACTTGGCTAAGTGTCTTATTACGAATTGCATCCATTTTTCATCGGACATTTTTAAAAATTCCGTACTACATATGATCAACATTCAGTAAATGTATTGTTTGTAGAGCCATGACGGCCATGATGCTGTTTTGAGTTGAGGCAATGCTTTAATTTATATTTTTGTATATATGCCGCGATTCATAGTCACCAATGCACCTGATTTGGTTAGATATTAGAGTAAATGGAATCGGTTATCGACTTCTAATGGTACAGTAACTTAAATTGGAGATCTTTACTCCGTGGTCTTAACGATACTTAATGCGCCAAGTCATCGACTTAATAGTGTTTGTTTCCATTCTCTCTGTTTAAGCATATAGAACAACGCATAGAAGTATATATTTTTTACAACTGCTTATAAAATAACAATACAGAATACATTTCTATTTTCTAGGTTTATCGCAAATTTCTCCATTGGCAACCACATCAGTCAGCCCCCATTTATTGCAATACATGGCAGCTCACTTTCCGAAAAGAATTCGTACTGGGCAGTTTTTGAAACTAAGGGGACACCAACTGAAGAAAGTCATTCAACAAATAGATTTTTTTAAAGTTTCCATGGATTGTGTGCTACAAGGTCTTTTCCAATGGGTAGAAGTAGAAGACAGCGATGAAAACAGACAGATTACTTTGGTCCAGATTATATCAACGCTTAATCTTGGACGCATTTCAACAGATTACCTGAAGAAACTATTACGCCTACCAACTGTCAAGGAGAACGGTCGTATCCATCGGGTGATAATCACTGAATTGGTCCAACGTTTCACATGGATATCTGAATTGGGAGATATACCATAATCTACTTTATGAAAAAAAATATTGGCACTTTACTATTTAAAGCCACTATTTAAGGCTATTACCCCTATTTGAAACGTGTCGAACTAGAGACTTTATGAGATGCACATCTCCGGTTAATGTGACAACAACTGGAGTACTTTTTTTTTAATTCGGTCTATTGGTTTTTTTTTTAAATCAGTAGCCAAGCAAAAACAGTCGTAGTCATAGTAGTCTATACACGCTTTTTTTACATTGAAACTAGTGACTCGAGTATTTAAAATGTGTACAGTACATCCCAGGTTATCCAATGGTTTTGGAAATTTAAAGCTTGAATGGGTTCAAAGGCCCGTCAACAAGCGATGAACTTTGCTGAAGGATATATCTTTGAAATTACTTGATTTGACAACCCTTGTTTTAGGCGATTAACGATGCACCTAATTTTGTTGTTTGCTTCTTTCCATAGTGGAGCACTGATCAGTTTTAGAGGTTGTTTCTTACATCAACCATTAAGGCTAAATATTCCAATGTCATATTGGCTGATTTTAATCAATCAACAGTTCTGCTACTGATCGACTACATCCAACTTTTTTGGAACACATTGCACTGTTTGCACTCCATTAATTGATATATTAACCAACCCATGAAACCAATATTTTAGACTGATTAAAAACTATGTAGCCTACAGGGTGAAGTAAAATATGCATCAAGTAATGTCAGGTATAGTGGACCGACTTCAGTTCTTAATTTAATCTAATTATCTTTAATTTGGCACAACTCACACCTTTCTAGGTGTCTTGCATTGGAGGAGTAGAACTACAAACAAGCACACACATGCCCATCGTACGTTTTTGTAAATTATGTAGATATTTGCCAACATTCTATCCAGTGTCAGACTATAATTGTTTATTCGGCTGACATCACTGGGTTAACTCAAAGGGCCACTGCGTTAGTAATCAGTAACACCATGAGCGAAATTGTCTGATTACAATAAAGTGGCATAAGTGTGAAATTTATGCATCTGAACAAAAATGTCAACTGTGAAATGTCAACTGTCAACTGTGAAGTTGAAATGTCAACTTATTTGTCCCATAAGTTAATTTGCATGCATGTTCCGGTATGCAAAAGACCAGTGGTAATATCAGAACGTGAACCTTAGTTTCTAACACAACAGACACATCCTACTGAAAACTGAAAACCTAAAGCGTCATATTTTAGGCACCTCCTCTCTCCCGAAGTTTATGTTTTTTTTCATGCTTTTCCCATGGTGTGTGGAAAACTGATGGTTTCCAAAACCATTTCATTATTATTTCCCAAAGTAACATGGTTTTTAAGTACAATTTTAGGAAACTATGAGTTAAAATGTTAATTTCCTTTTTATTTGCGAGTCCATGCATGCAGTAGGATTTAAGAAGCTGCCTTGAGGTAACCTGATCTGACTGGTAGGTCAAGTCGGTAATACTGGTACCTGCCACACCAAGTGTTCAGGACAATACGAGAGACTATAAGTTTTTTTTCGTCTTGAGTTGTGGATTTATACTAGGCATTCTGGACAATGTATGGCCCCTCCCGTCATTGGAAGGTCTTGGTTTTAATTATTGTGAATATGGTGATTAGCCCTTCCCATCGCTATCTTTACAGTGGTTCATAATGAACATACTAACGTTATAAATCAAACCCCAGATTGAAAACACCTTAGAAAACACGTAAAATTATGACATAATTGCAAGGAATTCAACTAATGAACAAAGTATGTTCCTTTAGTGGTTGACTAACATTTAATTTAATACTTTATAAGGAACAGTCAAAATGAAACATAAGCTAATACAAAACGTGGGCAAGCCGTATTTGCAGAGTATTGTGGCAGTGTGTTACGAATTCACTGCCCAATACATAAGGTAATCATGAAAACGAAACAAGCAAAAAGAAAACTTCGGCAACCATTTTAGTCTTCTGTGTAGCCGTACCGGCTAAGAAGACTATTGCAACGAATTTGTCCGTCCATCCGTCTGTCCAACTTTGTGACGATACCAGATATTGACAACCATGGTTTACAACGTTAGATTCAGTGTCAAAAGTTAGTTAAATAACATGTCAAATTAAAACATCGTTACTTCGTTATATCTAATACACTTCTTCGACATAACTAAATTAAATAATAACATTTGATCGTCGAATTGAAATTCGAAAAATTAATAGTCTCGTTGCATTGTTGCATGAATGAATGGGCTTACCACAAGAACAGACTCTCCATTAGGCCTACCTGCTACTTACGAAATTAAGACTACAGTTAAAAAAATTAGGACTAAAAAATAAAAATTAGGCCTAAAATCACGTACCATGGCAACGTCAAGTTGCTAAGAGTAACTGTTCGCTGCTCTCCGTTATGTCTCTCCCGTCACTTCCCTACTACCACCGAACTATAAACGCTACATTGAGCGTTATGTTATAACATTGCAACTGTGTGCCCGAAGATGCACCGTGCTGCAAAAATGAATAAGCTTACTATACAATGCAAAGCTCCGTTAGCTGCTACTTACGAAATTAAAGCTAGAGGTAAGAATTAGGCCTAAAAGTTGACAAATACGCCTAAAATCTAAAATAAACTTAAAAGCTAACACATTTTTTACCGGCAATTCTGATGGTTACTGGTTTTAGATTATAGAATAAAGATAGCTGTTTGCAATGCGTGATAGAGGTAATAGAGGTCATTAGCGACAACCTCAGTCACAACTTGGTCATTAGTGCCAACCTCAGTCACAGTGCAGTGGCACCAAAACAAAAGGCAAGCAAGCTATACTTAGAATGGCACTCGGCGAGTCGCCGCAGTCGCCGTGAGGAGGTGGTGTTGGCCCGTTTGCGCATTGGTCACACTCGACTTACTCACTGTTTCGTTTTGCGGGGGGTTGACCCTCCTGAATGTTATTGGTGTCGGCGGCCACTTACGGTCCGCCACTTACTTGTTGATTGTCGCCATCTTGATGGTGTTCGTCGTCGTTTCCATCTTCCGCATGACATTGCGCGTCAGTTGGGCGATAAGTCTGTCCTCCTGTCCGGTGTTTTTCAATTTTTGCAGGAGGTACAGATGTATGACAAGATTTAGATTTGGGGTTTGAATAACATCTCTGTAATGTGTGGTGCAATGGCAACCCGGTCCACTGCACTGTGACTGAGGTTGGCGCTAATGACCAAGTTGTCGACGCGCCATTAAGCCTCAATTCCCCCCCCATACCTAGATTAGCATGGCGTTGTTTACGAATTAGCTGTACCACCTACCACATAGGTCTGAAAACAAAACAAACGAAAAATAAATTTAGGCAAGCTCTCGGCAGATTAGCACGACGATGTGTTATGAATTCACTGTCCGAGATATCATATAAGCCTGTTCAATTACGCTACAACAGAACCCACATAGAGTCAAGCACGTGTATAAAATTTGATCCCAACTCGATAGTTGATTGAAATCACGGTAATTTCCTTGATCCCAGGCTATTATATCGTAAGAATAGCATCATGCCCCAGGTATTTACTACACCCACCAAAATAATTTTCCTCCATATCAGGATCATTTTGAAAGTATGTTGGAAAGTTACAAATATATGTTATTTTAGTCATGGAGAGAATTATTGTATTTTTGCTTCACGTTCAGTAGTAATCATGTGTAGACACTTTCAAAGTAGTTTTTTTTAAGTTTGTGTTTTAATAGAAACCGAAAACGAACTCCTAGTAAATGCAATGCTGCAACTTTTGTCTTTGCCATTTATTGATGCTGCTCCCGAATTAGCATGGCGAAGTACTTCACACATGTATCATTTACCATATATATGTTTATGTCATGTATTATGTGTGCCGTGTTCAGAAAAGACTAAAAGTGTCAGCAACACACAGACTCATGTTACCCCATGCACTCATCAAGTTTAAACGGGATATGTTGAGCAGTTTGAAAAAATCTCCTAGACGGACAGACAGACAGAAAGTTTCAAAGTAAAGTAATTCATTACCCAAGCTAAAATTTTCTTCGATAATGAACATTATGAAGAGATGTAGTCGGGTAGTGGAAGATAAACATTTATACACCAACCAATCATTGGCATCTTCAAGCTACAAGATTATAGGTACACTTTACAAGATGCCAGTGCTGAAGTACACTCTTTCAAAGTAAAAGTTGATGAGCGAGCTTTCAATTCGGTCGTTTCATACGGCACTACATTGTAAAACAGAAACCCGGTTGTAAAGAGGGATGAACTCTAAAATAGGGCTTATGTTTTATCCTTCATTAAAGCTTCATTTCTCATTTTTGTTTTACGCAGTAATTAGTTCTGCATAGTTGTTCATGAACAAATGGTTTTTCGACACCAAAGTCATTAACCGTGCTCACGAGAACATGGCAGGAAAGTGGTGATCAAACGCTTCCCACCTCTGTACTGATATCGCCGACCTACATTCCAATGGCTAGTCACTTAGTGACAGTTGAGCATCAAGAAACATTTCACTACAGTACTGCTGCTTCCGTGGCGTGTTGGCAGATGGTGACAAACATGTCGCGGACTGGCCCTCGCTTGCCTGCGGCAATGGGACAATGATGCTTTTAGCTACATTTTGGCTGGTGGTAAATTGCGGAAACTGAAAGAGTTGAGAGAACGTGGCCAAGAGAGTGAGCAGCGCACGTGCGTTAGCTTAAAAACCACGTGCCTGGCTTGCATCATCCCTTCAATGACATGCGCCATTGGCTGACTCATTTGCTTCTGTTTTGTTATTGGCTAAGAGCTTTGGCACTCGTTTCTCATTAGTTAAGACACCTAATACTCGTTTTCCCATTTGTTGGTGTTGTTGTAGAACATGTGCGTTCATAAACTCAATTTATGTAAACCAAATTAACTTAATGGCCTGTAACTTAAAGTTGATATCCAAATGAAGAAAAAAGCACAAACACAACTATATTCACAAGAACAAATGTAAATCTTACACAAAATACTCCATATTACTGATAGCACATAACCTGATTACAAAATACAAACATTACACCAAATCTTCGGGTCTTATACATACCCAAATTCCAACAGCATATATTCCCTCCCCCATCATTCCCAAAGTATCACTCTTGGTGAGTGATTCGTCGATTACATGATAAATGGTTTTTTTTGTGTCGCAAGACTCCACTCCCTTCCTCTTCAATACCCGCCCCAATGTAGTTTTCCTTCATTAACTCCCCACCAAACCTGGAGAGTATTCTGAAAGTATTTTCTCTGTAGTCTGTTGCATGAAACAGAAAGGTAATCGTAAAAAGAATTCAAAACTGTTCACTAAGTCTTTTAAGATGCCTTTAACCTTTTGTTGTGTAAAGACAGCTAGAAAGCCTAAACTTGCATGCAACGGTTTTATTTGTTGTATATAGGAACAAAGAAAGTAAACAAATTACAAATAGTTACCGTAGACAGTTAAAGCAATTTAGCATGTCCATAATACTGAATATGCTGAATTTCTATAACTGACAAAGGTAATTAGTCTGGAAATATTCTTATTACAACAAGTTCAAAATGTGAAATTTAGTTGTTGACATTAAATCTTTCATAAAGTTTTTTCTTCTCTTATTTTCGAAAGTTACCTATGTAATAAAATGTCCCACCCCAAAAACGTTTATTAGACGTTTATTAAACCAAAAATTCAACGTAAATATCACATAATTTTTAACCTCTAATAAAGGACTACATGCAACAGCTTTTTTACGTTGATTAAACGTTGTAAACACGTATACTCAACATTGAACATTTTGAGTTGATTTCCCCCCTGTAACAGACGTGGAATAAATGCACATATATAATTTAGGCCTAACCTAGGCCTAACTCGCAAACAATGAGAAGACTTACGGTATATTTCTTGACACCTAACATTCTGCATACAAAAAATGATGTACGGAATTTGACACACATGCACACGCACTCACAAGCCTAATAATTCATAAACTTATCTGATTCTGCAACGTGTCCGATAAAGCTTTTTTGCCATTACTGTCATAGCTCCACTATTTTCTTTATATAGATACGTTGACTCATTCGTTACGTATTAGTATGCATATAAACTATAGTTCTTGCGCAATCAACACAGTACGAGTTTTCAACCAGTCATCAAAAATTTTGTTTTTGTGTGTATAATTAACTTGTGTGGAATGCGACGTGCAATAATCTATGTGGACATTTGAAAGAAAGTAGTTTTTCAACGTGTTCATAATGTTTATGTGACATGCTGTAGTCAACGCGTAGTTTGAAAATGAATAAAGCATCTCTTCAATGTCTGACTCTATATTTATGTGACATGCAGTTTTCAACATGTAGTTTAAAAATAAATAAAGTAGTTCCTGAACTTCTGTACAGTGTTTATCTGACGTGCAGTAATCAAAGTGTAGACTTAAAATAAATAAAGTTGTTTTTCAACGTCTATACAAAGTTTACATGACGTGCAGTAGTAAACGTTTAGTTTAAAAATAAATAAAGTAGTTCTTCAACGTCTATACAATGTTTACGTGACGTGTAGTAATCAATGTGTAGTTTTAAAAAAGTTGTTCTTCAACCTCCATGCAATGTTTATGTGACGAGCAGTAATCATCGTGTAGTATTAAAAAATATAAAGTAGTTCTTCAACGTCCATACAATGTGTATATGAAGTACAGTAATCAACAAGTTGCAGGGATCCTTAAGAAAAGTGTTTTTAACGTGCATTTACGTTTAAACGACGTTTAGTAAGCAACTTGATGAGCAGTCAACCAATATACTAAAAATCAACTTCTTATATACCAGCTATTGCCACTCAGGATTTGTCTCTCCACGAATGTCTTTATTGCGCATTTTATTGTCTTTATAATTTATGAACTGCCAACGTCAATATTCTTGCTATTGTGTTTTAGATGCCTTTTGATGTCTCATGTGTCACACAACCTGTCTAATGTAATAAACGCCTTGGACACAGCATCAGCTGTTCCACTTCTCTTAACCCAATTTGGTAATATGAGTCAGTTACTTTAAACCATAGTGATATCCTATAAAGCGACGGAAGTTGACTACAATTGGTAAACGTGCAGTTCTTACCAAAGTTATATGGATTTTATCATCTTGTGAACTGTTCTCCGAATCCCGGTGGCGGTATTTAGTGGCATGTTTGTGAACCTCTGATGTAACAATTTGGTTAAAAGAAATCCACCCAAAACCAAAACTGGTGTAAAAAGCCGCCAAGTTTTCAAAAAGAGCGGCCTTTGAAGCCAGTGATATCATTCAACCAGGGAAAGGCCGCCAAGGTTAATCCTTTTAGCTAAGTTAATCGCACTCACAAATAGTTTGAAAGTGAAATGAAAACTAGAAGATAGCTACTCGTGGTAGCAATCTTCAAGTTTTCATTTAACGTCCAAAGTATTATTTGATGTGATTAAGTTGGCTGATCGGATTAACCTTGGCTGCCTTTCACTGGTTGAATGACCTTCAAAGGCCGATCTTTTTGGAAACTTGGGAGCTTTTTACACCGGTTTTGGTTTTGGGTGGATATCACAATTTTCATAGCACTGTCGACGTACAAAAAGTTACACTGTCTTATGTTAATCTGTACCATATTTTTTCTGGAGGAATTTTATGTCTGTAAATTTTTACATGCTTAAGTTTCTTCAATCCCATTTTTACAGACACTGGCTAACAATCGCTGATTTCGTTCACTTCGCTCACTCAACCAGCGCATGCCCTTAAGTTGTTTTGTTTATCCCTGCACCTTCCACTTACTTTTTCCAGATTTCGGCAGCATTAGGATTCTCGACATAAGATGTGTTTTTAGTTGCTAGCAGTTGATAGACACATGTACCGTACCTAAAGACTGTTAACACACAAAAAGTCAGTGCACCGTCTTATATTCCGCTCTACCTTTTTCGAGGAATTTTATGTCTATAAATAATTAGATGTTACATCAGCAAAATTGAGAATTTTTTCGTTTGCTTTCTTCGATCGCATTTAGTCATGCAGAAACCCCCGAAGGTCACTGTAATAAAACAGGAGAACGCGAAGCATTTTATTTTTGAGCAAAAAATCCGTTTGCTCGTGGATGCTCGTATTGTTGCATAACCATCATCTAACGTGCATATGTTTATTCGTACGCAATCCACGGCAACGTAAATATTTGCTTATTTTGTCCTTCGTTGCAGTTCAGCTTTTAGTTCGTCCAGACTTTTACAATCCATCTAAGGACCAGTGTTGATTGTTCAATCCATTGTTGCTTGAAATCTTTGGTTGCAACTTGGAAAAGAAACGAAATTTAAATTCCCTGGTGCCGAATTTCAAAACCCTTCCGCGCATTTGTCCTGACCCCTACAACCCCCAAACCAACAAAAGGACAATGTTCAGATCACCATGCATTCGTTTGTAAAAGTTCAGCTGTGTAGGCCTTTTCAATTTTGCGCTAGCTATGAGCAATGAGTCTATGGAATTTACCATATGGCAACGTTACTAGCTAGTTACTAGCTAGTTACTAGTTAGTAACATAAAACAACGTTATTGACGCGTGTTTCTCTCTATGAATGTTGGACACTCATCCTTTAACTTTTAATTTTCTTTGTCCCTGCACCTTCCCTTTACATTTACCACAATTTGAAAGATTTCTGTCGCATTGGGATTTAACCTCAACATGCCAAAATATGCTTTTAGTTGCTTACAGTTAATAGACACATGTCTGCTTGTGAGGCCGCCATTTTAACAAACAATTTTTGTTAACAAAAGGATGTTAACAATGGTATGATCTACTGTTACTTGGCGGAGACAAACTAGCACGAGTATAGATTTTCAAAATCTGTCCTTTACTGAACACCATGCAACAAAGGGAAGTACTTTACTTCTTGGTCTACACTTCAGCAGTCAGAGGTCTCAATGTGCTCTCGCACTCGGTCTGTATCCTGACAAGAATGAGTAAGGGCATTGACACTTAAGACCCTGACACAACTAAATGAGGGAAGTTGAGACCTGATATTGCTGCAGTTATAGGGCAGAAAGCAACGTCATGCCCTTGGTTGCATGGTGGTCAGTAAAGGACAGATTTTGAAAATCTATACTACCTCATAGGCATCCCTACCTCAAGGGTCTTACCTCTGTCGCCTCTGTCGCTCAGGCAATACACAAATCCACTTGAACGACCCAGATAGGTACGGGCGAACATAGTTAACCGATTAGACTGTTGATGCACGTAAAATAGTTGTAGAAATACAGTAGAACAATTTCTAGCCATCATATTTTGAAATGGACTTACACTAAAGGACGTAACAATGGTAGTTGACTAAAAGCCTTGTTACTGCTGTTTGTATGAGGCATGGAGAAAACTTAATGTGTATCTCGTTTGGAGCATATGTCCCTTTAAACCAACATTTTTTCATATATTTGAAGAATTAAGGTTCTGAAGTATATTCCTGCTTGTCCAATTTTTGCCATCAATTCACCAACCCAAATACCACAAAGTATTAAAACTTGAGGCGTGTAAAAAACTCGACAAAAAACTGAGGTAAAATTGTAGAATTTGGACCATTTGGTCACGATATCACGCTGATGGCTAGGATTTCTGTAAAAACATGAGTAAGAACCCAGCAAGATGTTTGCTAAAATAAAGAAAATAAAAAATTAAACACTACTAAACCCAACAGCGTGAACTTCTGCTACTACCTTAGCTCCCTCTCCACGAATTTAAGTGCTGCTCGGTCTACTGATAGGCAACAAATTAAAGAAGAGTATTTTTCACCTATAACTTACCAGTACATCACCAACTGTAAAATAAAATAACACTTACCAGTAATAAGTTATGTAAAACCTCATAAATTAGTATAAAATACCACAAATAACCTAGGCCGAGGGCAATGTAATTTAGGCAAAGTTGTAACTATTTAAAGTTAATATTATAAGCTAACATTGCCTTGATAGCATTGTTAACCCTGTCACTATTTGTTTCATTCTAGTGCCTGAACCAAGCTGAACTTAAAAAAATGTCTCCTCATGTATTGTTGTAGTAAGTGTACGCCTTGAATGGTAACATTGACAAGATTCGCCCTCCCTCACTTCTATTATAGCCTTTTTCCATTCTTATCTCTTTCTTCCTTGACTCCTCTTACCGAGTGGATGCTTTTTTTATCGTAGCTCTCAATGGCAGTCAAAAAGATGGTATAGAAAGCTTTTAAAATGGCTGCCTAAAACCGCTATGTTAGGCTTCTAGCCTGAATAGACCAGACCTGCTGTGCACAGGACTACAACAGCATTCTGACAGTAATAACATCACTGACAATAAGAAAATAGCTACGAAAACGGGATTAACATTTATTGTTTCCCGTCCTAAGGATTTTCCTTGAGTCAACCGGTCCTCCATCTTACTATATGGAATGACACCTGAGGAGACGTGATGTTGGCACAGAACAGATAACAGATGAGGGAGAGCTACCTTGTACAGTGAGCCAACCGGGAAGACTGTAAGTGAATGTATTGCAACTCTCCATCAAATTAAATTGTGGTAGACTATACTTGTTGGTATGCAGTTGATGCCTTGCAACACGAACAATGAACCCCGCCATTCACGTAAAAGAAGAGGGTAGATAACGGCGTTCAACAATTTCTCAATCAAGACCCTTTCTACACTCTATATAAAAAGTCCACCTCCCATAGGAGGGTACGAGGCCGTGGAAATCGTACCCGCTCTACTCTCCTACATCACATCTGATGGAGATACATAAGACGGCTATGTTGGATGCTAAAACATCTGACATTTTCTGGTAGCACAGTGGTACCATTAATTTTCTGGTAGCTCAGGATGGAAAATACCCTCTTCTGAAGAACTGTGACATAAGGAGGACTCCTACACCAAACAGTGAAAGCTGATACAACCTGCAATCAACGAATGCCGAACAGGAAAACATGCAAGTACCATCCAGCAGCCTAACGCTAAACATTCCTTCCAAGACATAAAAGGGAAAAAAACAGTGAGGAACCTATTACCCCTTCAGCCAAACCTAATCTATAAACAATGGCACAGCAATTGGGGACGACACAGCATGAAACTCAGTTGAGAGGACACAGAAATGCATCCCTATATCACCATCACTATAATAGTATTCCGATACTCATAGGCTTCGAAACCTATAAGATTTGGAAGACCCTTTTCCACTGCTCAGCAGAAGAGAAAAAGCGAACGCCAGATGTCTTGGTGAACGAACGACCAGACCCAGATAATGCACCACTGCAAGAAGTCGCAAACTGGGCACACAAAAATGCAGTGCAAATTAAAGTTAATGCGTACTGTTGCACGCACATAATCATACCCGTTCAGGCCTGTTAAATAGCCAAGCAGATAGGGATCAGTTGAATACCGATTATACAAGAGTTGACCCTTTTCAACAGATGAACTTGGTGAACTAATAACCATCAAATTGACGAATAACGAAGACGTGGCAACATACATTAGACGAGTTCGAGCTTTGATGGCAGAAATTACCACGACAGACTACCCGCTTACTGAAAATGAGGCCTGTATTTGGGCCCTCAGAGGAATTCATCGCCCGTCACTGAACATAACGAGGGAAACTCTCTTGAGAGCAGGACGTCAACTCACTTTTCAACTCCTACAAGCCGAATTAATCGATCGTTTGACATATCATGATGTTGAAACTCTAATTTTTGCCAAGCCTCCCACCGTGATAGCACAGGCACAATCGTACTTCCAATAAACCCCCATTTACTGGATGAATATAAACGTACAGGCTGTAACGAAATCCACTTTGCTACTAACCTAACTCATACCAACTACAACTCAAGTGAAGACGCCGCACCCCAGCAAACCAGCTATTTTTACAATAATTCCTACCAACCACAATAGGATGCTTACCTCTCGAAATATAGCATAATGGCTGCGATTACATTGAGAGTCAATCGATTCACATTCCAAAGCAGACGACATCATTTACACACCTCTCAACACAGCGAAAACCAGTTTACAATTTTCACAAATTTTCGACAGCTTTGAAAAAATTATGTAAAATATATCTCCTGCTGTCTTCTTCAGGTGACAAAGAAATAAAAATACTAGTTACATCACACTGTACTGATCGACGCCGAACTGTCCGACGCTGATTTGAACGAAGCGATGCTTACCTCGTGCAACAGGGCAGTAGCAACTCAGCACCAAATACTAATAGGTGCAATACCAACCACAAACCACCACGACGATATTAGTGCCGACCGCCAACATCGTGTGCGTTTTGTCGAAGTTCACAACATAATTTGTACGATTGCAACGCAATAAACCAGTCACAGCGCCCCAGGGGTCACGTTGCTACCAATGTTACGGGTGGGGGCATATTTATAGCACGTGTGGCACGCGCACACCCCCGCCTTGAGGCCAAAATTCGACCCAAAACAACTTTTTCAGTCAGTGTACATTTGAAGGGCCCCAGCCACAAACAACACGTCCCCAGACACACACCGATCTGGAAATTGCCGCCATGCGTGAAAACCGAGTGCAACAATCAGTAACCCCAACAATCAATCCTGAACAAATAGCATTTCTCCACCAAGGCCATCAAGCTTATGGACTCCAGTTAAATTCGCATCAAGCAACTCAGTCAACAACAAATTTGGCAGAACTGTTGTCTAGACAGGTTGTATCAAATTCTGTAGAATTAAGTATAGGCCAAATTAATTCGCACGAGGCCTACCAGGTTTACACTCATGATTCCGGCGCGACAGTAAGCCTAACGCAAAGATGTTATAAGGAAATAGATGGAAGTAAATGTCCTAGAGTCAAGTTCCAGTGTGCATCAGACGGCGTCTGCGCATATGGTGGGTTAATAGGAGATTTAAGGGTAACCGGATACGATCACACCGATAAATTATTGAAACACTCAACCATTTTGTGCAATGTCGTTGAATTGCCGACTGCATCTACAAATCTCCTTTCAGCCTCAAGAATGATCAATGGTGGTCTAAATTCAAAACCTCGTGATAAAGGTGTCTATGTAAGACAGAGCAAAAGCCCACACCATTTGATCATGTTTGGGGAAGGAACATGCATTTGTTCTATGTGCCACTCAAATAGACATTACCTATGATTTACATGGGGACACGATATTTCATGAACTGGACCATGCGAAAGCACAAGGTAAAACTAACTTTGTTTTCGAATTACCAGAATCAAACTTAACAAGCTCGGACCCAGTTCACGAAATAACAGTACCGAAACAAATAAAGATGCAAGTGTATGTCCTGAAATGAAACAAACTACATTAAATCCAGAAGTTAAAACATTTCATCCTGCGCAATTGCTAGAAACTATTGTACCCAAGTAAACCAATTTCCTGAACAAAACCTTATGCCTCCAATGACCAAACTAGCCTTCCAAACAGTAAATGTGGCTGAGCGTTCATTAGAGCTCATAGCCTCCGCACCAAGGCCTTTTAGGCAACTATAACCGGTTGGACATACAATTCTGGGCAAGATGGCTCCCCATAACACCTAATATTACCTGACCACGCAGTACCTTACCTATTTAACTTTTCTTACCCCTCAAACCTACTAAACATTTTAGAGTCAAGCTATAGCTTCTGTTCATCACATCTCTGGTACGATAGATAGTGTAATGTTGCACCGACGGTTGGGCCACGCATCATGCGAAAGACATCGAGTATGATTCAAATGGGGGCACTAGTAACGCCTAAGTTAACTGGGAAGGAGCCCACGCATTGTGACGTGTGTCTGCGCACTAAGATGCGTAGGGGCAGCCACTTTTAAACCCTGTAAATATTTCGATTATCTCGTCTCTACTAATGTTCGTTTCCTTGAGCACGTTAAAGCTTCTGCAGTCTTTGGTCCCCCTACTCCCCATTCCGATACTCCCGATACATCTTCCTCTACCGGTGTTTCTAGCCCCCCCTCTCCCGCCTTTTCCCCAAACTCCTCCTCTGGCTTCCTCTTGTCCCTCCTCCCATTCCCCTTCGCCGCCTTCATCTTAACCTTCCACCCTTACCCCTTTTTCGACCACAACCAGTCCCTTCTTTTGGTTGCGTCTCGACGGACCTTCACCCCGCATCCCATCAACCCCACCCAACGCCCGATCCATCAACGCATTCGCCCCAATGGGCAGATTACCACAATGTGTATACCTCGCCTCAGGAATGCCCGTATCGCCACTGCTGTTTAGGCCCCTATTCCGTTATTCCCGCTGCTCGAAGGGCCACGACGATTTGTTGTTAACCATACTTTTTTTTGCCTTTTTGCTTGTCATCCGTACTTACTGTCTTGCCCATCCTTCCACGGTTTCCCTTTCACATATTGTCGAGGGAGGGGAGGGGGACTTTCACGATATCACGCTGATGGCTATGATTCCTGTAAAAACATGAGTAATAATCCAGCAAGATGTTTGCTAAAATAAAAAAAAATAATAAAAAAAACACTACTAAACCCATCAGCGTGATATCCTGCCACTACCTTAGCTCCCTCTCCACGAATTTAAGTGCTGCTCGGTCTACTGATAAGCAACATATTAAAGAAGAGTATTTTTCAACTGTAACTTACCAGTACATCACCACCTGTAAAATAAGATAACATTACTGGTAAGTAAGTTAAGTAAGACCTCCTAAATTAATTTAGGCAAGGTTGTAACTATTTAAAGTTAATATTATAAGGTACCATTGCCTTGATAATATTGTTAACCCTGTTACTATTTGTTTCATTCTGTTGCCTAAACCAATCCGAACTTTAAACAATGTCTTCTTATGTATTGTTGTAGTAAGTGTAGTACCATACGCCTTGAATGGTCAAACTGACAAGAATCGCCCTCCCTCATTGTTGTCACTTCTATTATAGCCTTTTTCCATAATAGAATAGGTAGGAAAATGGGATTGAACATTTATTGTTTCCAATCCGACGGATTTTCCTTTAGTGAACCGGTCCTCTATCTTACTATACGGAACGACGCCCGAGGAGACGTGATGTTGGCACAGAACAGGCAACTGATGAGGGTGATCGACCTTGTACAGTGAGCCAACCAGGAAGACTGTAAGTGAATGTTTCTTCAACTCTCCATCAAATAAAATTGTGGTAGACTATACTTGCTTGTATGCAGTTGATGCCTTGCAACATGAACAATGAACGCCGCCATTCACGTAAAAGAAGAGGGTAGATCACAGGCGTCGTAGGCGTTTAACAATTTCTCCATTAAGAAATATAAAAAGTGCACTTCCCATAGGAGGGTAGACGCCGTGGAAATCGTACCATGCTCTACCACACTCTATCAAGACGACTACGTCGGATGCTAAAACATCTGACATTTTCCGGTCCAGTTATTGATCGTTTTGTGGAGTAGAAGAGCCGACAATTTTTTTAGCCATCTTTCTAGAAATCTGCAATTTCT
Organism: Lithobius niger; assembly: GCA_023313725.1. Classification (NCBI taxonomy): domain Eukaryota; kingdom Metazoa; phylum Arthropoda; class Chilopoda; order Lithobiomorpha; family Lithobiidae; genus Lithobius; species Lithobius niger. The sequence continues at coordinate 46,213 of JAHWFP010105657.1, read as the reverse complement.
CAAACAAGGAAGCTTCACGATTAAGCTTAGAACCCAGCAAAAGAAACTCATTGTTCTCTGTAGAATGCATACTGAGCAATAAGTGAAAACAAATAGTAATGAGAGTTAATGGGGCCACAAAATGCTCTCCCTCACATCCGGTGAGCATGTCTTAAAATTGATGCGAGGAGGCAGTTGATGACTATAGAAATTACTCAGTTCTAAATACGGTTTCCTCGAAGATCGCGGCAGCTGAGTGCTGAGTTCTAAGGTGTCCCTTAAGTCACTGACCATACCTCCCTCGCAGAGGAATCTCTAGGGCACCTGTGGGCAATAGGTGTTCCACATAGGTGTCTAAAATATTTTGATTTTAACAGACTTTTTTTAAATGACTATTTGTAGTACCCTAACTTTTTCTACCTTTGTTTGTAGGTGGGGTAGACTGTAATCAACGTTTGCTCTTCAAGATTTCCTTTTTTTTTATTATGGAATAATACTAAAAAAATGTAATTCTAGAGTCAGTCTTCCTGACAGGTTGACGTGACTTCTTAAATAATTTGCCCTTACTAACTTTGCTAACGTGAGTTTTTCCAGTTATTTTTTTAACAAGCCTTTCTGGCTATAATTTTGATTAAGGCTTTGCTCTTACTGCCTTTGTGCAGACTACTCTGTGAGCCCACTAATTGTGTTTCATGTATGCAATATGCTTTTGACACTGTTCACTCGAATAACAGCTTTCCATAAAAATGCTAACTGAAGGAAAATTTTTTTACCTTTTTCAATTCTTTATGTATTTTTTAGACTCACTGTTGAGCTAATTACTATCCTTTACGATTTTGTCAACTCTGTGTGAGGTAACTTAGCGGTCAGAATCGTGTATAGTTAATTGTGTGTTATGGTATTGCGTTCTTTACTCCCAATTTTTATTTAGGTGTTTTGTCCTGTTTATCTTTAGATATAATTTTTTCTTTTTCTTCTCACTCTCCCCATTTTTTGTGTTTAAAAGAAAGTGTAGTCGTGGGGGGGCGTGAGGAGAAGATATATGCTACGAAACGTAATTGAGCATGTTTTTCGGTACAAAGTACGAATGCCGAGCTTTTTTTCCCTTCTTCTCTTTTTTTGCCGCCAACCCATTCTTTTATGAACGCAACAGTTTATAGCGTTGAGCGCATCGATTTTATTTCAATTGTGAACTAGTTTCTAGAATCTACCTAATACTTTCCGGTACAGTTTGACTTGAAAAAATTGAAGTTTCGGCCTTTTTGATGTTGAGTTGGGTGTAAGACTGTTGTCGTCATTTGTTCCCCATTCCCTTTGTCTACGTATCACTGTTAGACGTAAGCACCCATACTATATTGTCCAGCTGGCTACTCTGACTTCTACACTAGTATTATTGCTGCCTTCCCGCCTGTCTGACAATGTGTCAGCTGCCTCCCTCTCTCTGTGAGGATATGAACTTTATTTTGTATTTTTTCGACTGGGACTTTCTGCCTGAACAGACGTTTTATTTTTTTCCTGTTAATACACGAAACAAAATGACCACCCATCTGTTATTTCGTTAGGGCTACCGTTTTGTTTCCTAATGAAGACTTTAGTCAACTATGTGTCACTGTTTTACAGTCATACACTGACTTATAGAAGATGCAATGACTGAGCTGGTTCGTATTACGTACGTTTTTCTGTAATTTGGCGCCTGTTTAAAGGGACTGTCCACCTTGGAAGGCTTGGATGCATTCACAGCCGGTTTCATATTCGAATCTTGGAGAGAGAGTATGACTGATTTATTAGTTATAAGTTTGTTTAAGTTCTTGATGCAGCAACCGTTCATCAATGTGCAGTAGATGCAATAATTTCCCAAGGCCAGAGCACTGTTGTTCTTCTTGTTTTTTTTAAATTGCTAATGCGACTTTTTACCTTTTCCTGTGGACGACTAGCTAACGGACTGAAGGAAATGTTTCTGCAACAGCACCAACGATCAGAACTCGACCTCAATAAGCATTGGGAGTATGGGGAGGGGTGAGAGTGAGGACCTACCTGGGCCGTGGGAGAGGGCCTATGGATCGTCTTACAAGCTTTGCTGCTGTCTTACCCCACAGTATTTACATGCTTTTTGGTAATGTGCACTACCCGATGGAAAGCATTGAAAAGATCGTCGAAGAGCCATCCCCTGGTTCAGCACGTGAGAAATGGAAAGCGGGTTACAGCGCACAATGTACACATAGTTAGTTAGATGGTTACACCCCCACAAAGAGAGATGAACGTGCAAAATATTTCCTCTAAAGAAACACTTAGCACTTAAAATATTAGCCCTTTCCCGATGGATGAAAACCAGAACGTGGGAAGTGGAAAGCGGGTTTGAGCACACGCGAAGCGGAAAGGCTGTTTTACACCCTCATCCAGATATATTAAATCCAGCGTGCAGGAAGCGGGAAGGGGGTTTGAACGTGCAGTAAGCAAGAAGATGCTTTTAAAACCTCTTCTAGTTGGAAGAAATTAGCGCACGGAAAGCAGGACAAGCACATCTACACTCGCCCAGACTGATGGAATCTAATGGGCGAGTGCACAATTTTTTTCCGTAAAAGGGGGCCTTTACACCACTATTCTGATGGTTACAATACAGCTCAATGAATGGGGTATGATGTCACGAGGGGGTGGGGGTCGGGGGGGGGGGTGGTCGGGATGAGATGAAATGGATCGGGTTGGAACGGGTCGGATCGGGTCGGGATGAGTGATGGTTTTCGTCCATCCGTTCCTGTATGTCGTTTCCACACTACTGATACTTCATTAGATATCAACCCAAGTTGTTCGCGCAGACAATTATATTTTACTACTTAATCGTGCATGAATATGCATAGAAATATAGGTTAAGCTTTAGATTTGACATGCACCTAGCTTTAGCCAAGGTGCCAGAAGGAGAGAGAGGGACAAGTTTCATAAGTAAATCCAGTAGATAATTTCTAGTTTTTTTACATGCAAATAATAGGCATGAGCAAAGACATCATGGGGCTTTTCTCTTCCCGAAAATGCCAGGGATAGTTGAGGCTGGATTCAAACTCGGTACCTCAGGCACATGAGACGGTCATGCTAACCACTAATCCACTTGCCCCAATAGAAATATAGCACATATGATAATAAGCAATCTAGTTTTTGTTTTATTCAATTAGGTCCAGTAGTTTTCGATATATCATTTGATATCAACACGTGTATCGCTCCACTAATTATATTTTTCTTAATATATCATGTAATACGTATAAAAATATAACAAATATTATAATAAGCAATATACTTTTTGTTTCAATCAATTCTGTTTAGTAGTTTTCGAGATATAAGATAAGAACCTGTGTTGCTCTCTTAGCTTATTATATTTTGCTGCTTAAAGTGGCACTATCACTGACTGAAGGTGGGCAGAATCTGGCAACATCTGGGGCTGTCTAGTGCTTGCTTGCATCAAGCGAAGGAATGAAAACAATATTTCTTTTAATGTAACAAACAAGCCACGAACATCTTAATTATTGAATGAAAATTTGGTACGTCCTCATGCACCTGAGAGCAACCTGTAAAGCTTAACAATATAACTAACTACAACTATATGGCGCCACGATATTTTTGAACAGCTTCAATAGGTGATAGTGCCACTTTAATATTGTGCGAAATACTTATGGAAATGTAGCAGAATTCAAGGTAAGCAATCCTGTTTTTGTTTTATTCAATTCTTTCCAGCAGTTTATGATATATAATTAGCCATCAAACTTGTTGCTTGCTTGGCAATTATATTTGGTTGCCTGACATTGCATGTAAAACATGTAGAAATATATAAGTTTTCATAATGAGCAATCCAGTTTTTGTTTCGTTTAATTCTAGCAAGTAGTTTTAGCGATGTCATTTCATATCAACCCGTGTTGTTTGCTCAGCTAATTACATTTGGCTGCTTATTATTGCATGTAACATTTACAATAAATGTAGTAGTTAGCATAATAAGCAACAAAGTTTTTGTTTCATTCAGTTCTGTCCAGTAGTTTTCGACATATCAACATTATCGCTCAATGAGTTATGTGCATTAAATCTGGAACCTCTCTCAAAAATAACGACGCCATTTTTTTGACCAGAACTATGCGTCTCGAGTTGTTAAGAGTTTAGGTATTTTTGGTTCCCAGCTTTATTCCTGTAACATTAGTGTGAATGTTCAGGAAAAATGCGAAACGTAGCAGGATAGGTTCATTAAACAGTTAATGTTAAGCCCACCTCGACTTTCTCCACCATAAAGAAGTTGTGAGGCCCGGTATCACCCCACTTGTCGTAAGACATCAGTGTTGATGTGAACTTTACTTTGTATTCTCCCCTTTCCAATATTTCAGACTTTTTGGACATTTATTCAACATTTTAGTCAACCATTTCCACTCTGTCAACTATTTCATTCCTTTAATAATGATAAATTCTGCTATATGCGCGACACTGCAACAGATAATAATGGATGTATTGTTAAAAACATCTCCTGTATTGATCTAATTTTTTTGTGTATTCGATAATGACTCACGATTACCAACACAGCATTAGAAACATTATTTTTTTAATATAAGTGATCCCAAACGACCAACATCAAATTCTGTCGTTAAGTAGTACAATATGTTGCCAAGCAGTGGAAACGAAGCAACACAAACAGTACAAAGCATGTGAATCGTTTAGCTCATTGTGGTTATGTTTTCCATCAACTGCAGCAGTATATTTTTTAGCTAGAAGACCAGTACATTTTAGCTTAAAATCAAGAGAGCATTACTGAAACGATAAACAGTATAAAAGAAGTGTATTGCTTTGATATAGATTCAACCTAAATAAATTTCAGCCTGGTTAAAAGAAAATTGGTTATCAGGTTAGTAAAATCATAAATAGTATTTTTTATTCCTAAAGAAACAGGAAACAGTGGCTGTAATAAGAATTTGGTACCCTTCATTTGTGCGCATTACAAATTAGCTGGCCTCAAGAACTATTCTTCTGTTAATAACCAAGGTTTATCAATATTTATCAAGTTATATTATTTTCTACTAAATTTTATCCCTTCCGTACCCCCTCTGCTTCTCTTAGTGTACCTGTGTTTACTATCACTGATCATTTACAGGAATTAATGTATTGACCTACTGAAACCGATTAATTTTTATTTCTGAATATCCCTTCACCAGAGTTGTCTCCCAACATAATTGCATTAAAAAAAACATAACTTACACGAAGGAGAAAACATAACCACCTCCTCTGTTACACTCCACAGATTCTAAGCCCTACAGATGCTGTGAGTATTTTTTAAAAACAAAAATGCTCGGCTGTTTAGAACCATTCATCTTCTTTATGGTATTTTATTGGTTTTCGGTTTTCCTCTGTAATCTTTGTTCTATTGTTTGTACTAATTCGATGTCACAGCACAGGTGATTTGAATAGTTAATATTAAAAGCCATCTATACTTTTCGACCTTACCCAAGTTGTGAGACCTTTATCAACCCACCACTTTTGCATTCCTAGCTGAATCACAGTCCATAAATGCATATTGATGTGTTCAAGTGCACTTTTTCTGATATGTTAGCCTTTCAACAATTTTAGAAACTTTGGATATTTATTTTTAAAAATGTCTGTGTCAACAAAGTCCTCTCTACCACGAAGAGGAATCATTGAGTGTAATATGCAGTTTTGTTTTAACTAGTAGTTATTCTAGTCTTTCAATTGATGCTTTGTGCAGCGCCATTTTAAATGGAAATTTAAATATTATGTGGAATCGCATTTTATATGAGCATATGTCTCCTATGGTTCTGAATTTGCAAGGCAAAATGTTAAATTTTATTAGGGATTTGTGTTTTTTTTATATAATGACGTACGTCAGCATTGCAGTTTTGGATAAAAGGGCATAACTTCTCACTAATTTCGATCATCATGCTAGAAATAGCTTTTTCGACATTTACACATATTAGATTGAATGTAACAACTCCTTTTCTCACGGGGGAAAAGTTGGAAAATGAATGCCTTTGTAACATTTACACACGTCAGAACAATATTGTAAACCTTGCCATGCAGGGAAGCAAACCGGGGAATTTACCTTTAACTGGGAAATGAATCGATTATCAGGATTTGGTATCGTTAATCGGGATCGGGATTTGGTGTCAGCAAGTTTCGTTTAATGATTTGCTCTGGTAGGAAATAAACAAGTTTCAGGATATATCTACACCATTCCTGGAGAGAAAGATGCTTCATAATGTATTCATGATAATGTATTCATGATTCTAGCTATTGATGGCCTTTTCTTGGTTGAACGATATCAATTCTTTCAAAGGCTGACCCTTTTTGGAAACCGGTGTTTTTCAATTTTTGCAGGAGGTACAGATGTATGACAAGATTTAGAATAGGGGTTTGGATAACATCTCTGTAATGTGTGGTGCAGTGGCAACCCGGACCACTGCACTGTGACTGAGGTTGGCGCTAATGACCAAGTTGTCGACGCGCCATTAAGCCTCATCCCCCCCCCCCCCCTTTTTGGAAACTTGAAGGCTTCCTTATACCAGTTTTGGTTTTGGGTTTATTATAACTACTTAATACGGTCATTTCATGGAATGTTTGAGCAGTCTAAATTTAAAAATAAATGTTTGGAGTAGGAGAGGTTGAAACACAACCTAACAGCAAAGACAGCGGAGCCTGCTCCATTATATCGACGGTGGAAGTGACAACTGCCCTAGCATAACAAACGTAACAAAAATGACAGCTGCACGACTAACTCGACAGTCAACAGTCAAATTTAAGTAAAGGCCGATGCATTATAGTTGTCGCTTTAGTACATGAAGGGATAAGGAGAAGTAAAGTTCGTTCACTCTCAGACCAGTTTATTGAATTATGAAGAGCAACATCATAAAATAACGTTAATAATGTATTATTTAATTATTATATAAGTGAGTGAGTCTAATGATCAAAAATTCTTATTACAGAATTGCTCTAATTAATAATTCCTACCCGTTATATAGGGGAAAAGGTGGTAATAGTGCACTTGAAGTTAAGCTTAAAGGATAAGAAATACCTCCTTTTTAGAGATCATTTACTAATTATTTAAAGCATTAGTTTAAAAACGGATGACGTTTAGTTTATTTCATATATAAGTAAAAATGTGTGATAAACTAGGCAATGCCTTAGGTTCCTAATATTGGGGCACGGGTGGATTATTCGGTGCAAAGACGATAATGGTTTTGTCTGATAAGCCTAAAATTCCGATTCAAACCTCGGGGCCTGTTGAAGGATCTAATTTTGGACTTAGGTGGGCTTGAAATGATCTAGACGACCCTTAGAGAAAATCTGCAACTAGTTGGTTTCGAGGGATAAAATGTAGTAGAAAAATCTTCTTGTCGATCAGGTCTCATAAAGAACAAACACTTCTAGTAGAGTGTCTTGACCATGAGCTTGTAGTAAGACTTTGTATTAAGTTTATCCCTGCCTTATTGTCTGTCGAGAGAATGGGTGGGGTGCGTCCCAGTTCACAAGCCTTACTACCAATCCACACCATGTTTCCCACACTCATTCAATGCTAGAAGTTCAAACTCTTAGGAACTCAAGATCATCATGCGCTGCTGCCAACCCCTCCTCTGCAGCCCTTTGTCATTGAGCAAGTTGTATAACAGAAACCTTCAAGGGATGTCGAATTGTTATATGGATAGAATGGCTTCAGATTAGATTACCTTTCAGAAGTCTGACAATAGATTTTACAATAATCCAACGGCATTCTCGCGAAGATACATTCAACCACGACAGGTTGATGATCATATGACTAATGACGGGGATTGTCCCGGACACCAAGCACAATTACCACCCAATAAGTGACTGATATCTGGATCTGTCGAAACTGGGTGAATCTTCAAAATGATCAATGCTGACCAACAGCAGAAAGAAGTGAAGACAGAAGAACAAGCTCGCATCTGAAATTCTTCTAGGATCATGCCGAAGTAGTGTACTTGGGACACGTATAGTCCTTCTGGCTTTGTCTCAATTAGTAAGCCCAGGTATAGGGTGTTCATAGTTTCTACGAAGGTGAAATGTTTCCTAGGTCACTCAGGGTCAAGTAGATTAGGATGTAAGGCGAGCAGAATAGCATGTCATCGACGTGTATTGTCATAAGGATGATATCGTTTTCAACATATCGAATAATTGGCTAGGTCCTATTAGCTTTGTTGAAATTCTCGCTTATACATCATGGACTTCATTTGCAGGAACAATCTACCACCTGACTGTGTAAAGCCATAGAGCGCCTTAATTCGCTTACATTCTTTGTGCCTCCCTTGTCCGGGTAGCTCTAGATATAGCCAAAAAATAGAGGTGGTCGACACTTCCGTAAAGATATGTTTTCCGGACTTCTGAAACTGGTATCGCAGGGTACGTACAAATCACATGTGATGTGATTTTCCCGAATCCAACTGAGGCCTTGATGCATTGCTACATGTGGCAAACCTAGACGTAAATTTACATGGATCATCATGTTTGTCGTATTTTTTAGAATAAACCCACTTTGGACATGGCAGCTTGGAGGGTGATCTGTCACTTCCCACGACTCATCACTTCTAGCGACTTGAGTTCAGAGTGCATGGCATCATTCCACTTGTCCGCCTCAGGTCGAGTTAGTATTGGCGGTAGGTAGTAGGAAGAGGTTTTCGTCCAATCTCACAAGAGCATTCAAATTGTCAGAAGTATCCAATGACCGTCATATGGGAATGGGCGTGAATAGGGCTAGAGTAGGCACATGTGACATTACTGAGATTGTCTCAATGGTGTGGTTGTCAACATTAGGAGTTATCTGAATTTGACTCCTACATATTTGACTGTATCACTCAGGTGCACAGCAACACCACCAACATCTATTTCTGGCATAAGCTTCTACGCTAGCTCAATCTGAGCATTCCACAAAAACAACACCTTTTCCGTTTTTGACGGAGCTAGCGAGATTGTCGCAACATCTTAAGTGATCTGGTATAGGGCTGTCTGAGGATATACCCATGCTCCCCTCTAATGCTGCTGGGTGATACACGTTAGTGTGAGATAATAGGATTGGGGTAGATGGAACAGTAAAACATTTGCTGTAAGGGTTCACACATATGAAGGCATGTTGAAAACTTCTATTACCACAGCTTCAACTATTTGGATGCCTGTATCCTGAACATTTATGGGGCAAGGAAGAATGCTGGGTCACCCGCCGACCTACAACAATCAAATACTTTTTTGCACTATACAAATCGGTACTGATAGCAGCCTTAGTATTTAAAGACATTGTGTCCTGAATGCCTTGAATGGTCGTGACCTGTTGCACAGAGGTCTCCTATTAAAACACCTGAACTGTACACCCCATCAGTGTCTAATCTATTTGTACTCTAGGGCATCGTGTCCTGTCTACATTTTATAGCAGTGTCTTAAGAGGTAAAGTGTTTCACCTGTGTCGAACAAAAACGGACGTTTTGGTTTACCTACCCTTTTGGGTGTCACACTTTTTTACACCTATGTTTTACTAGATTAAAACTGTTGATGGAAAAAATTACTGATTCTTGCTGGCTTGCAGTTGTTTTCAGGGAATATGCATTATGTGTTTCGCATAGGATATCGACATGTTGATCATTGTTGCAGACCAGATTGTTTTGTTGGGCTGTCTCTGTTGGCTGCTCACTTATTCAGGGCAATTAAGGTTTGGCACTTGGTATTCAAAGTCATTTACCTCAGAAGTGCCTAAAAGTGGCCATGGACGAGGTGGTGGTCTGGTTGGCACAAGTTGTGTGTCCATAGCCGTAGCATAGTAAACAACTCGCACCTTTCGGTTAGGTTATGGGGTCCATGGTATCGCGGTGTCGAAAATTGTGGGATTTAGTTTTGCAAAACACACAGCATTTAGTAGACCTCTGTGGTTGTCTTTGGGTCCTGTAAGAAGATGAGCTTGGTCTTGCAACGACACCTGGGGCTGCAGACCTGCAGAATGCAGGTGATTATGGTTAGTAAAAAAGTTATATATTTATCCTGCGCGTAAGTGATCCCACACGGTTATTTTTTAGTCACACGGTATGAATTTTCAAGTAGAGGTGAGGAACAATTATCCCCATCATCATAATCTGGCAACGCTTATTTAGCTTATTCAATTAATCTATCGTGGCTGGTATTGCAACTTGAAGGCTCGATGTATTTTGAGTCAAAATTGCTGGATCCCAACCCTTCTCTCTGGCTAGTCAGGTAAACTGATCTTTCCAGGTCATATTATTTTTGGACCCTATAAGGGGTCTATGCCCTTGTAGTTGCACTGGTTCATGCTGGGATTGATGACAGTGCCACTGTTCTGATCTTCTTTTTAATAACAGGCTTGGGTCCTAGTTGGTTAAGGGCATTCCATTGTTTTTTTGTTGTGTTCTTTGGTTTCTCGGTACCTTTGGGTTTGTTCCTCGGTGCTTAGAGGACTGATGAGAGGAATATTGACGGTAGTAGCTTGTAGTAACGGGGGTCTTCTACCATAGGCGAGAACTGCATCCGTGAGCAGAGCATGGTGATCGATTTCACTGACCTCTGCAGGTTTTTTACTGTATTTCACCCGTTTTAAGTCCCGGGGTACTTCCGCTTCCCCGTTGAGGCCATTCCTGAAAATGCACTACGACATAACTAATTACGCCACTCGTAAAAATCAGATTACCCGAGTAAAATAAAAATAAATGAAACAAATATATATGCAGTTTAATAGGGGTCAATGAAACGGTTTATTCTTTTTTTCATGGTTAAGCCATCATTGCCATATTAACCCCTCACCATTACCCATTTATACTGACGTTAAAAATTTATTGATTTTATGCATTAATTTTGTAAAATTAAGGCAAACAAGTATGTTGCTCTCCTTCTTTGTATGCAAGCTTTTTTCCTTGAGATCACTACTAAGAGATGTTGAAAAGCCTCTAAACCCTCTGTGCTGATCATTTGATTCAGCTAGCAATGCTGTTGCGACACATTAAGGGTAATTTGGTGTAGTGGATTATTGTGAACTGAATTAAGTCGGTTTTGAGGACCGAGGCTACTAGTGTTGAAAGGGTAGTTAATGGCGATCAAGGATACGAAGTGAATTTAAGTATGAGATCGTAGAGAAGTATTTAAAGGATAATGTCCAAAAACTGATGGCATTACAAAACAACGTCACAAGAGCACGTCAGCGCCTGCAGACATTGTTTTATAATGTTCTGAGGTTTTGGTTATTATCCATTATAAAGTCCATTCATCCTAAAATAGAAAAACATTAGCGCTGCTTCGTTCTCTCTTGTTGCTGAACGGGAAGATCGATTAACAATACACAGGCACGAGCACCAATTCGAATGATACATTCAACAAATGGGGCATAATGCGGAGTTACGTGATGCTTTGTGGCCAAAAATGGAAAAACAATGCTTTACCTTTTGTTGAACATATTGCCACAGTTTTTCAGGCATTATGCGAAAAACGAGGGCAATATGTTCAACGATCGTTAAAGCATTGTTTAACAATTTTTATATCAGGTCACGATATTGCACAAATGGGCTTTATTTAAGTAAATAAATACAGATGCAAACCTATTTACGTTACCTATTGGACTTAAATGTCAGACTGCCTGAGAGGGGAATCAAACGCACGACCTTTCAAACCAAAGGCCAAAGTAATACTATCCTCTTGTGCTGGTGTCTGTCTGTCTGTCATTAGCTGTGTCTCCATGATAACTCGTACAACTTCCTTTATCCAATCCATTTAAATTTTGGCACAGGCATTCTGTGCTATATTTCATGATTTAAGTTCGCAAATTAATAACAATTGGGCAATGGGTTTTGGAATATTACCTTCAAAGCTCAGAATTAATTAAAAAATCATCAATTGACGCCATTCTATTCACCGATGAGTGAAATTACTTGGAAATCTAAAAGTTCACATATGTTAATTAATGACTGGATACCAATTTATAGCTTGACTATAGCTTGAAGTCTAGATACAACCATACAGAAATTCCATATCTGTACTCGTGGCATTGTTCATACCCAAAACTTGCCTACATCTGCATAGACACTTAGATCTAGTAAGAATTATTTAGATCTGACCAGATCCAATTACATCGACTTGGCTACGACCACATGTGGTGAATTTGGCCAGATCTGTTAATATCCTAATTTGGACCATATATCACTCAAGAGGACTTCACTCAACACTTTGTAATAATTGATGAATGATAATCAAAATCATACATTATTATAAAATGTCTACATAAATTCCTAAATCCAATTACGATGCAAATATAAAATGGAAATACTAGAAATACAGATATATCTTATTACTCATCCCATTATGTTACCTGAAATTCAGTCTGTGAGAGACATTTTAAATCAATGTTGTTCATAGTCTCAGCATCCAGTTTGGCCTGAAATTAACGAGGAAACATTATATAAAATTACCCAATTTTCATTAGCATTACAAGCTTAATATTTCTACTTAGTGACTTACCTTTTCTGTAATATTTTCTGCCGCTGCACATACGAGACCTATTCGATAGCTGAGCACTACAACTAAAAATATTAAACCTCCTGTTACTGCAATGAAACTGTCGGAATTAAGAATTTGAGTGCAACGCAAACATATTGTAAATGCGTTACTTCCTAGCAAAACTGATATGAGCAACGAAAATTCTGATTGCAGGCATTGCGCTAGTTGATATAACAATTTGTGCTGTCTTCAGGTATGGTCTATAAACTGGCTTTTAGCAAGTATTTCTGAGGATACGTTATCCAGTTGAGAATTGAGCAATGAAAAGAGTTCAGCACACAAGTTTACAGTGACAACAAAAAATACTGTGGTAAATGTATCGAATCCAATTTCTACAAAATGAAAAATTAGTATTGATGTTTTGGATATCAGTTCAACTCGATTGTCTATTAAAGCACAAATTAGCCAGTATAACCACACTAAAAAGGAAAGGACAAACTGAACAATGCAGGTCTTCAACTGAAACTTCCTTTTTTTAATTCCTTTTTCGAGTACTTTATCATATTGTTCTAATAAATTTAGCAACTTATGCATTCCATTTGTATTCAATAGGTAATAAATCATAATCAAACATGAATAACTTATTGGTATCCATGATGATGCCTTGACAACTGCCATCTTAATGTGAGTGAGTCGCAATGTACGTGCGAATACATATCTTATCCGGTGAACAAAAATATAAATGATGCCAATGTTCACAACAGCTTTGTATAAAATCATTAATGTTCGTTTAAACAAGTTTCGTTCAGTGTGATTTTACGAACGAATATTGAAATCCCAAGAGATAAGTCCCAAAACTTGGCCTAATATAATAACTGGTTGGCACAGTTCATAGGTTAATGACCTCTTCCTTTTTATCTTGTTATAACTCGAAGATAAACTAAAGCAATAAAACTCCGTCCGTCCCCTTACTAAAGAATCATTGTCAAGTTTTAATGGAGCGACTCTTCTATGCATGTTGTCTCCTATTAAATAAAGAGAACAAAATGTTTTGTTTATTAAACTACAGAACCTGTAGCATTTCGGTTCATATCATAAAAATCTTTAAAATCACAACAAAACTGCTAATTATTTCGTTACGACATCACTAAACTACGTTGTTTGTAGGATTGGTTTCAAATAAAATTATCGTGACTAAGTTTTATTCTGGTTTTAGTCAAGAATGAGTTGTAACACAATTTTTCAGCGGCGCTGCAACCTGAAACTTGCTGGATATTTCAGAGGAGCTTTTCATAATTCAAAGGTGAACGATAAAAACCGTATGTTCGAGCTAAATTATTGTACGTTTAATTTTGTTTTGTATTAATTTTGTGTATTAACTGCCACTTTAGGATTTTAACTAGTAGTACAACACAATGCCATCTAGACGTCGGTACCATGGTAGGATGTTTATTCGCCCTTCAAATCATGGTGCATTAATGTATCTCCCAGCATTACATAACAAGTTAATGTGCCACCTGACCAGTGCGAGTCTGCTGCCACCTGTTTAGGTCCCCATTACAGGGATCATATCCCCCTTTGGGATCTTTATTTCAGCGGTGGGTGCTTCTGATCCACAACAAGAGTTGGACTCAAAATACAATGGGCAAAATACAAATATAATAAAATCTGTTAAGTCACGATATCGTACACTAAAAATTCCAAAAATATATTTTCCCATCAAAATGATAATTTTTGATGAATTATCATTATGTTCAGTAAAACATGCTTGCATTCCAAATAGCAAAGATTAAAACAGCAAAATTACGTTTCGCAATTTAATGCTTAAGGCAAAGATAATTAATTAACTAATTCATAAAAAAAAGAAATTCTGAATATTTTAGATCGGTCGCAAATTTACACCTATCAAAACGTGTTACACCTGTGCTGAAAGAAATTGCTGAAAGAACTTGAAAAGAACTTACAATCTTCAGTGATGCAATAAAATCAATTTTTGCTACTACTTTTTCATTTCGAATCCTTGTTCATTTCGCACACTGAATGAAGCTCTTTTTGTCATTAAGCACGGATCACTGCTTTTGTCTGATTTATTTGTGATATTGACGTTGTTTTCAAGCTTTTGGGCGGCTTCAATTTTTTCAATGGCAGGTTTGAAACCAAAACGAATTTCAATTTTTTTGAACATTGTAGAGTGCGAGTGCTTTGGCTTTGCATGCAAGCTGAAATGAACCATGCACCATAATCAAATTTAGCTGCAAACTTTAAGTACAATATATACCATTGTGAAACCCAGCCAACTTTTAGAATGATTGACAGTTTTCTGTGGCCCAGATATAATTTATGAGAATAAAGTCGTGTTGGATGTTAGAAGCTACGTAGACGAGGTTTTAAAATTTATTATGGCCTTTGGCTTGATTCGGGGGCATAATGAATTTTGAAGTCTACATGAGGCTGACAAGGCTGCTGGAGTGAAAGCTGATGTAATTGCTTAAAAGAATCTGGTGCACTTAGAAAAAAGCCAGTTTGTAGTTTAAGTCGCATGGCAAAGCCATTAGCACAAATCAACTGTTATTTTAAAAAGAATGCCTTTATGTAAAGAGGTGTTGCACTGGAATTAACCAATTTTAGGCAATGCCAAACGATTACGCAAAATAGAAATTGACAGTGACGCAAGTATTTAATTTGCTCACGGAGAAGTTCAATTTTGCAAAAGTGCTTAAAATATATAAAAGAGCCTAAAAATAGAAGACGATGCAAGAGGATTAAGGATTTTAAAAATCTAACGCTTAGTGTTCCCTTGCTAAGGGGACCGAAGGCTTAAAATTGAAAGTGAATAAAAGAAGAAGCACCAAATCTCACACTTAAACAATTATAAAAAGTCCCTGTGCAACTCTTTATCAAGCCAAACATTTTTCTAGTACAATGCTAAACAACCAATATAGTAACAATATTTGGTGGAAACCTCAACACAACATCTAATGAATATAATTTGTAAAGTTACCAAAAAGTACGTAAATCTGGGCAGAACCTTACAATAAGCTTATTCCCTGAGTAATCACCTATATCAAACTTTTGACCTGTACTCTCTGTTCATAAATCGAAGTCTTCACATTATCAGGTTTTGTACTGATTTATGTTCTTTTTAGTTATTTTGCGAATTGCATGCTTTAGTTGTTGAGTTGTGGTTTCCATCAAGTGTTTTTACTACGTTTGACTTTTAGCTTTGTGCTAAAAATGTTTTGCGCCATTCAGAGTCGGACACGATTGGAAAGTTGGTGCTGCTCCTATGAAACATGTTTCAGTGAATAACACATCACACCTGCAGGTCTGCAGCAACTAAATAAAAGCCTCGAGGCATGTTCTTGTCCTTTTAGGTGCCAAGTCTTTGAATTATGCCATTATTAATTTATGTCCCGTTAATTTACATATTTGAGAGTCAAATTACAGAAACCTCTCGCCAATCTTATAGATCTATACGTAAATCCAAAAATATGACTCAGAAAATATGTTGAAAATGGAAATAATTCAAACAATTGGTCTAAAAATTACCATAAATAAATACAGAAAGACATTGTCACCAGACAAGAAGTTCGTTTTCTCACCTTCACACCACACATCACTAAAAATACATATTTCGTGTCACGTTGCTATTAATTAGCACATGCGTGTTAACTATTAATTTATGAATACGCAGCGGTTAAACTAGCTGGTAACTAGTAATCATCAAACCCATCTAAGATGGAATTTACTGGCTTTCCTTGGACAACAGAAGTTGCTACTTGCCAGATATTTCTCAGGCGGGTTTTAAGACATAGGCAATGGTCATCATAACAGATAACAAATGGCACCACACTTTCTGATTCTGAGTATTGTTGCTGTTACAACTTATGCTGTGTAATGATTAATGCGATGATGATTCCCTCGCTTGTGGTATTAATAACGTAGGTTGTTTATTTGTGCGTATAAATCCAAAATTGGAGGTGTATGCATGACCAAGCAATTGAGTGATTTCTGCTTGCTTACTGTACCTTTCCACTTTCCTGAGTGTGCAAAACACTGGTGAAACTAGTAAAAGGCCACAAATAAGAATTAGAATAAGAATTAATAAGAATTAGAATAAGAATTATTAAAGCCAAATATGTGTGAAAAATTAACAAACCGTCAAAAATCTAAAATGAAACTATATGAAAAACGAAAAAATAAACTAAAATTTATACCAGATGATATTGAGTGGTGTTGTGACTATCATCTACACGAGTTAAAATATGGCATAAGTCTAAGGTGATGAAATGAATGTTACCGAGTGGCCTTGTGATGCCATTATTGATGAGTAGTACCATCATTTTAATCAGATACGTTTGTCATTTTTTTTTATTTATTTCAGCATGATTTCGACTAATTTTGAAAAACAAATTTATTATCATGTTAATATTGATTTACTGCCCAAATTATAAATCTTCTAACATATTTTTTAGAAGGGAAAAGGGTAATAACTAACCTGCTTCAAGACTGTATTACCACTCGCCCAATCAATATGGACATTACTCAGGAAGTGGTGTGTTTGTCGATTCACTTACTTTCCTTACACATCCTGTAACAACACGGTACGGGTCAATAATGTTTTGGATTGTTGTATGTGGCCAATGCTTCCATCTAGCTAAACCTATTAACGAAATCATACTGGCAGCAGTAACCAGTAAAAAAACATATTTTATGCCAAAACAGCAACATGTAGTAATGATGTGCATTTTGTGTTCAATTACTTAAATTTGAATGTGAACCAAATAGGAAAAGTAACTTACGTACTTACTGAATTAATCTCCTATTGTTTTTGTACTAGGAATAAGACAAAAATGTTTCAAACCATTCGTGTACTAGTCATAACGAGTGTCGTATTGGTGGTCTCCAAGTAACAGCAACCGTGTAATTTTGACCAGTGTGCATTCAGTTTTATTAGTAAACAGAGTTCTACATTCTTATTTTGCAATGGGTTATTGATTATCTGTCCCCATTTGCTGAATTACTAGAAACGTAAACATGTCAGGCAGCTCAGAAAAATGATAGAGAGGTTAGTTGAAGATTTAATGAAGCAAACATCGATACCATTCCAATCGATAATTATAATCTAATGCACTGAAAGCAATTTGGCGGTGATTAGTATTTAGCAACTTTTCTCTAAAAATATCTTTGGTGAGTGCATGTGTATCAATACCAGTGAAAGAGCACATTTGTGCGTACATCTTTCAATGTAAAATTTTCTTCCTTACTAGCTTTTAATTAAGCAATCATAAATTTGGTTTTATTTTGGTGTACCTTACCAAATGCCATTTTTGTATATTTTGAAAGGATGATTTGTGCACTTAGATGATGGAGAGTGGTTAGATTCAGGAATTAGATATTTAGTAATTCTGTATGCTGTTGCCTCGTTTAGGGACTAAATCGAAAGCATCGATTCAACAATCACATTCTCACCCTGTCACAGTAGGACCACTGCTAGTCTGGACAACAAGCATTACACCGTGCATGTTTGTTATCTGGGTTTGGTGTTTGAAAATGCACAAAGTGGCAGACACGATCTTAGGCCTTCTCATACTTAGACTTGAAAAGGTTTAACAAACGAGAAGAGTCTGGATGTCGTTTATATCATTTTTTTATTGTCTTGGGCTAACTTGTCTACTTACAATCCCCAAATATATGCACATCGTCCCAGTAAAAGTCATTACCTTAACGCCAGTTGTTCCCTTCTAAATACACCTGCTTCAGCTTCTGGGAAACTACTGCATCAGCCGTACTTTGGGGAAGGCAGTTGTTATTGGAAGTCATGCCCAAGCAAATATGTGGAAAGCAGAAAGGTGTAAGTATCACACAGTTTCATGCATTTTGAAGAATAATGGCTTATATGATGTCTGTTAAGGAACCGTGGTCATTAAGGATCTACAACAAGCTAAAGGACAGGTATGTCATGCAATACATTCAGTAATAATTACTAAATAGTCGCACCATTGCGCATCTTACTCTCTTTTTAAAACTCGAATTTAAAATCCAGTCAACACTAGATGGTTAAGCTTCGGTATTATAAAATACATATGGTGTGATCGAATCCAATCCATAGCATCGACAAACAAGCAGGAGTATTAGCTCACAGAGGCAGAAGACATATTAAAAATGCCACCTTCCATACTGCTTTTCCATTATGGTACACAAAATAATTCAAAAGTGAGAAGATGATTATTATTCAGTAAATTGGTAACTGTTCTAACTGTTGACATAAAAAAAGAGTGGTGTGGTCAAATCTTTTGTTGATATCGCCACTATATTATGAAAAGACGATTTTGGTGGAAAAATCATTGCTCAAAACAAAGTCAATAAAAGGATCGCACTCATGTGTTGTTGTAGTAAAGCTAAGAACACTATTGTCTCACAGAAAAATAGGGACACAAACACAAAGTAAACAAAACACACAAAAACGTCAAAAAAGAAAAAGTGTCAATTACTAGTTTTGTAAGCTTTTAAACTACGGCGTAGCAGAACGTTTTTCTTGTAAGTTTTTGAAAATCCTAAATTGTACTGTATGGCCATTTTGTAGAATATAGCCCCAAAACGACATACAAACACCCACACTTGCACACACTCACAAACAGACACACACTCACTCATGCATGTATACTGGCTATATTTATACATAATAAATAACTGTAACTTTATACCTAATAAGTAGTCTTAATTTACATTAAATATTAAGTTACACGTAAATGTTGTGTAATGCTAACCAAATTGGAGTGAAACATTATGCCAGTATCATTCACGGAATATAATGCAGGGTTATAATAATATCCCTTTTTCTGGATTCCTTACATACATAATGTTAATCATATCAAAAACCCAAACTGGCAAAAAAACCGCCAAGTTCGGAAAGGTTCGGTCAATCAATGGAGTGATATCAACACAACAAAACATTCGCCAAGTTAATCGCACCGACTAATGGTTCTAAGGTTAAATGAAAACTAGAACATTGCTAGTTTTGGTAGCAATGTTCAAGTTTTCATTTAACGTCCAAAGTAGTATTCGGTGCGGTTAAGTTGGCGACTGTTTTGGTGTGTTGATATCACTCCTTTGAAGCGCCGAACCATTCAGAACTTGGTGTTTCTTTTTACCAGTTTTGATATCACTTGTTTTTTTAACATTAGCCTCAACTCAACACTAGCCTACAGGTTTGTAATAATGTGCCACGTCAACTATAGCTTGAGTGGTCATTTATCCAATATTTTAAACTTGTATCACTCATTTGAGAGGTCGAAACCAATCTCAACTTAGTCGCCTCTTTATCAGTTTTTGGTTATGTTTTACTTTTTAAAATTTTTTTTTGTTAGTTCATATCACTCCTTTGTAAGACTAAGCCAGTCTCAACTCGTAGGCCTTTTTACAAGTTTTTACGTTGTTTAGATTTGTGACGACACACTAGCTTGTGTCTAGATACGCACATCAGTATACACTTTTTCATTGTCCTGACTTTTGGCCATCCAATCAGATACTATGCCGACAATACTAACTATGGTTATAACAATACTTTCGTACTTACGTGCCATGCCATGCCGTTCCCGTTACATCCCCAGGCTGTAAACCAGAAAAGGTATGCAGTTCGTATCGTACTACATCCATTCGTCAAATTTCGTAGCTGGAACCCTTCCTGCTATTTCGGTATCAGTGAATCACCCTATGGAAAATGACATGGGGGTGAGCGGACTAGAAGTTGCTAGCTAGCTAGTAGCTAGTAACACATTTGCAACGTTATTCAGGGTCAGATTTTGCATTGAAAGCAGCTTCGCTGACCTTCCTACACGAGTTAATTTTTGTCAAGTAGGTCATTGCTCTACATTTTACAACAATTTAATCCTTTGTACCGCATTATTATTTTTATCCCAGTACCTGAAATGTGCCCAAATATGTTTCAGGATATTAGACATTGACACTATGGTGTCCCGCAACAATGGTTTTCAACCTCGACAATTGAATTGATGTGATGTTTGTTGCCTAACTTGCCGCGATACACTACCGTGTGTCTAGAGAGTTTGTTCTCCAAAACAATCCATTATAAATTGATTATTATGTTCATCTCTGATTCTGTGGTTTTATGATTTGTTCCTTAGAGTGGGGTTCATCAATTTTTTTGAGCTAACTTGCCACAACACACTAGCGTGTGTCTAGATAGTTTGTTCCCCAGAACAAATACAATATCTATGTTGATTGTTATTCTCATCTCTGATTCTGTGGTTTCATGGTTTATTCCTTAGAGTGAGGTTCATAAATTTTTTTGGAGTTAAGTGGAGGGATAAATTTTACGATTCCCCTACCATCATACCACCTAGAAAACGTACGACTCCTGCATTTATACTGAACGATTTTTTCCCTTTGCGTAACACCATCAAAAATAAGGTTTTGAAGAAAACAAGGAATAAATAGAATCCAAGAATTATGTATGCCCATCGGCTCTTTGTTGGTGGAGTTGGGGGACACACTTGCCCTTTGTGCTGCCCCCCCCCCCCCATACTGGTTATTTATATGGCTGCTGCTGTATAAGAATACCAAAAGCAGTTGTAGTTCCTAGTTTAAATGGTCTTGCATGGTATACCGTAGGCAGTGATACCTAGGCTACCTTCACCCAGGACCATAACTAACCGGGAGATAAGAACGCCCCACGAAATACTGAAGAGGGCTTAAAACAGCTTACCGACGTTCAACTATCTTGTAGGATATTATTTGTTTGAAATCGTTTATGTTTAAGTATTTCGGGCAACGTAAAGGATAAACAAATTATAAATGGGGAGTAATAATTGCACCAGTCTTCCTCCCCCTCTCCCTGAAAAATTTCCTAGCTTTGGCACTGGCTTGAGCTTGGTAGTGTATTCCATGGTGTAAGAGACTGCCAAACTCACTCCACAGCCACGGTATCTACTTGTAGCATGTGGACTACTTTTTGGCACTGCCATGATCGGATGTTTTCTCACTAAGAATATCTGATTTTCTCTTATGAGCCAGTTCAGTTAAACAAGCACATTATTACAAATCTTCAGATGACTTAAGCCTCAACAAAAAAAAAGAATTTTGATCAAATTTGCTTTGAAATTTTGTGTCTTATCAATTTTATTATTTAGCATACTTATTTAGTTAACTTTGACGACTGTATTCAACCATGTAATAGTGCTGTTTCAGCCGGATTGACATTTGCAAAAACGTTATGAAGTAAAAACATGATTGCAGTAAAATCTGCACCACCCCCATAGTTGACAAATAAATAGCTCTTGGATTCTTTATATTGTTCGAAAGCAAAATCAGGTTTGCTGTACAGGAAAACAAAACAAAAAATCTATTATTTTCTGCACGGTTTTTTAGTTCCAGAAATTTAAGCGCCACTTTTTGGGAATAGCTTCGTCAATTTCAGCATCAATACCGCAGCGACTGAGTAAAAAAACCTGTCAACAATAAAAACATTTTCTTCGAATTTCTGGATGTTTAAGCTTAGTAAGCATTCAAACCAACATAGCTGAATAATATATATAGTAATGGGTATACCAATGACGATTCGAATATTTTGGAACGTTGTCTTTGAGTAGCCAGTGGCTGCCTAGATGGAAGGTATTATTATAGATTGCTGGTCCATCGACGCATCTAGTTGTAGTTGCGTGAATGTGATGTAAATTGATCATGAATATGGTAAAGACCAATTTAGAAAAAAAAAGAGGATTTCATCAGCGACTGCAGTTAAAACAAACAGGCTGGCCATAGTTGCTGTTGTCGTTACAGTAGGAACAAGTTTGGGACCAGTGTTGATTTACTGTAGAGAGGATGGGAATACAAGCATTTTTTAGTCCTCTCCAGGGGCATAACGGATTTATTAGGCCAAGTCAGTAACCAAACTATAGGAAAACTATAATTCTAAGCATAAAATGGAACTTTCAGCATTGGACAGTTCTAAAAATGCTTTAGGTTCTGGGGAAACTTCCCTCAATTTTTGGTTAGGTAAACTCCGACCAAAATTGCCGGAGAATACCTGGCTCTTTCTTCCATAACTGGCTGCTTAATCGACACCTAGATTGAAATCTCTGGTAATACAAATGACACTGTTTAGTGTGGTTTTATTCCGATCACTCAATGTAGATAAACTATTTCTTAAATCGTATTAACTCTTCAAGGTTCACAGTTTCAAATGGTACAGTTCATACGTTTCCTACCCAATCTACTAGCCACGTTTTTCTTTAATATCTGTCTCATTTGAATGCAACTGTAAGGTTTCAATTAGAATAACTAGAAAGCAACATTACCGTTTGAAACATTTACCATAAGAATTCTATTAAAAACTCATGGGCGTAGGAGTTAATTTGGTGAAAATCATGAGTGGTGGTAAATAAAGCATAACCCGGTTTCAGACGTTTTTTCTTTCCTGGGACGATGTTTACTTCATCACAGAAAAATCGACAATGATAATCTGGCATTCACTTACGTTAATTTGGATCAACCTTTAATGCCCGTGTATAGTCGTTTTCCTGATTCATGCATAAAGAAGTTCACTTGTAATCCAACATAATTAACAACAGCGTGTTTACAACATAATTTACAACAGCGCAGAAAAGTCGGCGATTAATCCCATGCAATAATTCACGTTTGTAATCTGGATTCATTCTCGCATTAATTCAATCTCTTTATTTGCATTTATTCGCAACTTTAGTTTATTAAATCATACCTTTTCCATACTACAACATAATTATCAGCTGAAATAAATTTCTAATCACAGAAACCTTTGTAACAGACAATGTCATGCACGATCAGTCGCATATCTCAATTGCCGTATTCTGGAAGTTAGTATCGTTTTCGCTCATCCTGGAAAAAGTGATAACTGCCAAACACTCTCTTTCTCCAGTACAGACGGAAATTTACGTAAACTATACATCACTTTCTTCCTGTTCTTGATTCTCATTGACTGTTGCTAAGATTACTAAGCTCAGAAATTAGGTTAAACTGCAAATTTTACAGGATTTCTAAGAGAAATCAGCTAGTAAAAGAAATTATGCCCATTGGCACTGTACTGAATGATCGCATAAGTCTAATCACTGACTTTTTCCGTGATGGAGTAAACAAGCTCCCATGAATTGCATTGGATTAAAAGTTGATTTTGTTAAATGTATGAAGCTTTAATTTAATTTTGAAGCAGAAACATGACTTTCATAGAATAAATGTTGATCTGATTAACTGTACGAATCTACTAGTTATTTACAACAGAAAAACAGTGATGTTATAGTT
This sequence comes from Lithobius niger, assembly GCA_023313725.1. Lineage (NCBI taxonomy): Eukaryota > Metazoa > Arthropoda > Chilopoda > Lithobiomorpha > Lithobiidae > Lithobius > Lithobius niger. Next base: position 22,471 of record JAHWFP010105657.1, on the reverse strand, counting down.
TGTTCCACATTATGTTTTCAGAAAACTGACTGGATGACGACTCGTTTCCTTGCACTAAGAGCGCAAAAACATTGGTTTATCACACTTGTAGACTCAACAAAGTTACTGTTAGAGTTTACGAATGGAATGTTTACGGATATTTTGCACTCGTAGTGAAGAAAACGTGGCGTCATAGAGTCAGTTTTCTGAAAACATAATATGGAACAAACTATAGAGTGGTAATTAGACTATTTCGTGATTTTGACTTTAAAGCAATTGGGGCATACTTTTCAAAATGTCCTTCCAGTTGGTGGAAGTTTAGCTGTGTTGTTTTACTTAATACAACTTATTGAAATGCCTTATCTTATACTTTGTGGATACAGTGGCTTTCCCGATTCCTAGTAATTTTGTCTTTACTGGTAGTTTTTAATTTTTTTCTTGCATTATTTAATTTACTCAAGTCGACATGATATTACGATCATAATAATGCTTTATGTACAATGAACAAAGTGCATGATACGAAATCCAATAGTATTAGACAGGGTTGTTTGATTTAAATCAAATCATGATGTATATTACTTAAATTTAAAAAAAATCATTGATTTAATTCATTTTGCCTATTTTAGTACATTAACTCAATATTTTTTATTGAAAATTGCTTCACTCTATCGTTGCTGAAGTGCACAAGAGCAAAAATCTAACATAGGCCTAGGTTATTTTTCCGTGTTGAGGCATTCGCCTAACCATTTAGCAAGCATTAAGAGACGATAAGGAAATTAATGTTTCTTTTTTGTTTATCTATTCTCTTAGCCTGTGCAGGGAATTTCCCAATTCAGGAACTAAAGTGAACTGTGCAGTGTGCAGATAGCGTAGGAACGGCATTGTGGGTCTGGTTGACTAAAGAAAGTAAAGTGCATTAAATAATGTTTGCAACAGGCAGTAAAAAAAGACCTCCCTAGTTTTTTCTGATGAGACGCTTAAATGAAAATACAGTAATCAAACCAAAAGATAGTAGTTACTATCCTATTGCAAGATAGATAAATTTCAGTTTTGTTCAGTTATTATACCTAAAATACAGACATAAAGCTTGGTTGGCATAAGCAAAATGTCGTTTTATGCTTACCTTCTCCTGTATTGTGCGAGTTTTTCTAATTATTGAGAATAAGAGCCTAAATAATGAAAACGTAACTGTCACCCAACTTTGGTTAATCAAGGTTTTGAGTTAAATTTAGTGTTTTAATGATTTTTACCCCTCCAATTCAATGTTCAAATGTTATATACAAAATAACTGACTTGGTATACCTATAATTCTATGCAAAAACAAAATTTTTTGTGCAAAATTCAATTTAAATCAAAAAAATCTGATTTAAATAAAAAAAATCCGATTTTCTTTATTAAAAAAAAATCATTGATGAGAAAGTCGTGGTTACCAGTATTATAGCACCACTGCGATGATTGGCCCGAGATTATAATACTCGGTAACCATTAATTTCTAACCAACGACTTATTTGTACCATGGTTGGGACGTCAAGCTAACTTGTATTTAATTAAAACATTTTTGTGTTACTTAGTTTGTGTTTGTGAAAATTGTTTCAAGAAAATTGTTTGTGGAGTGGGTTGGTGGGAGTTAGCCAGTTACGTCATTTGGTTGGTAATCTCAAGCTATCGGAGCTGAATGTTGGAGTGAATAATCTTCAGTGTGAGGCAGCAGGGATAGGATGATTTCACACGGAACATTCCGGCAAGGTAAGTAATTCTTTTTGTACGTTTAAAGCCTGAGAATTGTTTCAAGAAATACGGTAATACATATATCGGTAGGAATTATGTCATTCCATTTTAGTTTGTGGGGGGAGGGAAGTCGGAGTTAGACGGAGTGGTAAACTCAGTTATGGGTCAGACATGTGTGAGTTAGCAGGGGTAAGATATCATTCGGGATATTCTGACAAGTGACGTAATACCTTTTGTACGTGTTTATTGCGTTACGTTTTTGGAAACTGTATTTGGTCGTTGGTGTGTGCCTTCCCGGACACGTGACCCGGAAGTGTTAAAGGTGTGAGTTATCAGCAAAACTGAGCGTTATTGGCAAAAGTGTGGGGTAACTTGATAACCTACACTTTTTTCGGCGATGCACACTTCCAGTCACAGTTAACAGGAATTACCTATTGAAATTTAGCGTGGCGGTCAGTTAGCGTGACATCACGGCCGAGGTTTAAATAATAATAATTAGTTAAATCAATTTTATGCAAACCATATTTACAATAAAATACATATTAGCAGCGGAGTTACGATCATATTAAGAATAAACCAGTTTACAGTGATACGTCAAAAAAGTTGTAAATATAAAATCCAAATACAAATTAAAGATAAAGTTATTTACATAAAAATTCGTGTTTGAAGTAAAAATGAAATAATAATTAATTTTTGTTTCTCTGCTTTACAATGTAAACAGCCTTACAGAAAAAAAGGGGAATTCTTATATTGATTAAAACCAGTTCTTAACCTTTAGTACAGTCCATTAAAATATTTACTATTTATTAAAATCACAGCTTGCCTGTAATTCTTAGTCAATTTACAAGTAAAATTGTATAGTAATTAGGTATAGTTATTACCCAGTAGCCATTTCTTAAATTTCTTTTTAATTAAGGATATTTATTCAGATTCTCTAACTAATAATAAATAAATAATTTATCACTGTTAGTGGAAGGTGCCAGAAGAGTTATGAGCCGGTAACACTGGACTGTTTTTTAGTGATGGTTCAACTAACAAGCTCTCTTACGAAAGGGGTTAAGGCTACGGAAAACTCCCTACGACTTTATGCATACTCTACTTGTAAGAAGGGCATTCTAAATCGGGACACCCCGGACCACAAAACATTTTTTCTGCAGTCAAGCCAAGACCCCTGGACTGCAAAGCTTCAAGGGATGACCCCGGGCATTATAAAGATGAGGGTCAAGGCAAAAGGGGGTAAATCGACCGAAATAGGTTAATGTAAGAGTTTATATGTTATAATAAGTTGGAATCCCAGTCAATGAAGTTCCAACAGTTCAAGGCCCACCCTGAAGAGCCGCTCCAGAAGACCAACGTCTTAAAGTCCAGGGATGCAATTGGTAAATTTCCTCAGTACAGATTCGTTTGGGTCGATGTCCTTCAATAAGTAAAGGCACCTAAACCGGTGTGCCGTATTCGAGAATTAGGCGGACAAAAATTTTGAAAGCTAATACATTAGTCGTGATATTTTACAATGTGAAGCGATGGTTAACCACAGCCAAATGGCGGAATACCATGTAGCTAACCTTCGAACAGTGTAAGGACGCTTTCAAGTCTAATAAAAACCAGATATCTAGGTCAGAGATTTCCTTGACAACCGGGACATATGGATTTTATTAAAGTGAAATGCTATTTGAACTGACATTCTTGTTTTGCCGTACGAATTCCCCAAACTGGTCCGTTTTACCATTTGTTGTAATACTAATACTTAATTTTATGTTCTTCTTGAAATAAAATTGAACCAACTTATGAAATGCAAATGTGTTTTCAATATTCAACTATTCCACTTCTTTCTGCATGTCTTTAGTGTGTTGTTTAGTATTAGTTTTCAATAGCATTTTTAGCACGTTGTTGTGCCCTTTTGAATTTGCTGTATTGAACTTCTTGATGTTGGGTCATACACAGTGAATTCTATATCACGTGATTAAAATTATTAATGCTTCGAAATATGCCTTCCTTTTTAGTAAAAACCTGGTATAATTTTTCCGAATGTTACTAAGTTGTCAGCATGATTATAACATTTCTGAATTTTATCTAATTCTACACCTAAATATTGCTGAATTTTGCAAATGATTCGAAATTAAACTTATTTGTATTAGGTGCGTTCATTCGAATGTATTAAAATCCTGTCATTGTATTTTCACATGGGAGTTCATTGGTATATACACGTGTTTTTAGTAGTAATACAACTCGATATGTTGTCTTTGTGTGTAGAGTCAAATGAGGACACACACAGGACTTAACACCTTGCAACCAAGGACCTCTCGTCAATAGAGGACGTCCTCAGTATTGTACTCCGTTATGTCCATTCCAGTGTATGCGTATGTGTCAAGTCGTATGAGTGTTTGGAAGGCTATGCACAAAACTGCTGTCACCTCCAAGGTTGAGAAGTTTCAGCACTTTTAGCGGATAATAAGGAATTTCTGCCTGTATCATGCATAATTTAAAAAACACTGTGTTTCGGGAGGTCAACCTCCTGTCTTCGGGTGAAAATAAAACACTATTTTTTTTTTTGATTTCATGGCAGTATCTGCCGAGTCATCAAATCCATAAAAACAAACCATTCAGCCAAGGTCCAGGCATAAAGCCTTAAAATTTTAAAAATATATTATATACCAATAGATACTACATGTTGCTAGAAGCGCACCATGTTCTAGCAGCATGTTGTATCTATTGGTAGGTAATATTTATTTTTATTTTAAAGCTTAAGGCCTGGACCTTGCCCGAATGGTTTGTTTTAATGGATTTGGTTACTTGGTAGATACTGCCATGAATTTTTTATAAGTTTTAGTATTTCATTTTCACCTGAAGACGGGAGGTTGAACTCCTTAAACGTGTGTTTCTTAAATTGTGCACGATACTGTCTAAAATTCCCTATTATTAGTCACCTACAGGGTGGGACCATGGTCAAGGTAAAACCCGTGAAAGAACCCATGCGGTGTGCACGATCGACGGTTTGTAATTTGTTAACTATACACAACAATACATTCATTATTTTTCGCTAAATCGATCAAAAATTTACGTATTTTCATGTTCAAATACACCATTCGATTCGTTTTTTCGAGAGCTTTTGAATTGTGCTGATTTTAAGTTGGAGGCTTAATTCGTTTTGAAGTTTTTGAGGGAAAATCAAAAGTCGATCTAAAACCGAGACAATGTTTGCTCCCACCAACTTTCTCCTCCCAACCGGGATCAAACAGCATTAACTCACACCCCTGGATGAAGGTGTCAGTAAAAATTGTTTGATCATGGTGCTTTTAGGAACGTGGTTCAACCCATTTACACCCAGATATCACAACTTTCAGTGGTGACACTTAGTGGGTCCCTTTTAAAACTACATATTCAGAAATCATGGTTGGGACCAGGGCCAACATGGTTTCCATTTTTGTTTGGGTACCCTTTCATGGCCTATTGTTGGGGTAATGATATCACTACTAGCCAAGGAAAACACTTTTTGGTAACTTGGAGACCCATTTAGCAGCTTTGGTTTGGGTCACTTAATTTCACTGATCGTGTTTACATCAGAGACAAAAATAAAAGAAAGAAAGAGATGCAAGCCTTTGCAAAACGACAGGACTCAACAGAGTGCAATCCACAATTTTTTGAAAACAACATTTGTGTTATTTCGTCTTCTTTTGTCTCTTGCCACCAGACGTCCTCATTTGTGCGTCCTTAGTGGCCTGCTTTGGGGTATAGTCCTCACTTGTCTCCTCTCACAAGTATGTGTGAACTGACATTGGGTTAGGAAGCAAAATACCTGCTTTTTTCCCCATTCGGTCTTGGCTTGATGTAGCCATCTGCTTCACTGCTTCACGCTCGTCGAATGCTGCGATATGGAGAGATGCTACATGCCTGTAGCAAGCGTAGCACGAGTAGTATTTTGTCACATCTACTTATTGGGTTGAAACCTATTCAGCGCATTACTAATGTGAGTAATCTCAGAAAATAGTTATGACTAGTCGTTCCTAGTTTAGCTGAATAAGTCGCAATCTAGAACGATGATGTAATATGCGGAATGTGTTGGAAATATGATGGAACAAGCGGTCATATCAGTATGGAGTCTTCATTGAGTACTATAGGCTATCTTTTATGTCCCTCTGTTATTTTTATTGAAAGCATGAAAACGTTATCAACGTTAATTGTTAAAGTATGTATTCCAATTGATATCTTTAATATCATTGATGTATATTATAAAAAGAGTTGACCTAATGTAGATCCCAGTCGTACACTATATATTATATGTTTTCCATTTACGTATGTCCCTGGTACAATGAGAGACATGGGCGAAAGGAGCAAGTTATAATCCGGTGACATAGAATGGACTGAGCAGGCACGTTCCTCCCATATCAAAGGTGCCGTGATACTTAAAGTGAAAAATAAGTTATGCAGTGCAAAACAACTGCAATCGTATAAGAATGTTTTGGGAAGTAGGATAATTCCTTAAATTAGAAATACAGTATACTTCCTCTCTTATTTTTTTTCACTGACAATGTTCCCTTGGCTGCTGTTTTCCCAATCTGTGTTATCCTTGGTCGTCGGAATCAGTGAATCTTATTGGTCCATCCCCTCTTTCCCTTTGCTATTGCAATAAAGTTGTCAATCTAGTTTCAGTTCATGTGCAAATTGCGACCCCATAGTTGTAATTGCACACCCTAAGTTTCATTCTTCATCCATTCTGGCTATGAGTTTCTGGTAGTTCTGATTGGGAAAGCTTTAGGATGTTTTTCGTACCTGAGCAAAGCTCGCTTCCCCACAGTTCAAAATGCGCTAAAGGTTTTTCACCATCCTCCCTTATAAGGCGTTCTTTGGTCTGCCCACACTATGCCTGTCACGCATCTGCTAGTGCCACCAACCACGCTAGCCATATCCACTGTGCCTATGTATCCATTTCATAACATATTTTCTGTAATTCCAGGTTTGCTTAATTTCTCCACCAGAATATCTCTTTCTAAATCATCAAATGGTTTAGTTGAAACAATAAAAATGACACTAAGTAACTTTCCAACATTTAATGCTCTGTCAAAGTTTTAATAATGTTTTCAAGGCATTAATGTTCTCATGACTTTGATGTGACCAAATTGATTTTAATTCATTAAATTTAATTTCTTTTAATTTTTTCCCTTTTGTATAAAAAAAATTGTCCATCACTTTATTTAAATGAAGTTTAGCTCTTTCTTGTAAACTGGTGTCAGTATTTGAATTTTCATACTGTCATTTCAGATTTATATTATGTATTGACCCATTCCACTTCAGACATATGCAAAGAGTATTCATATTTTAAAGTCCCATATGTATATAGGTGTATCTTGTATCCTCTTCACTGGTAGACCAATCTCTATCACTTCCGCCAAGTATTAGAGATTTGGTCCTCGAGCCACAAGGAAGTGAGATGGATTGCACTACCTATCTATATGTGCATGGGGACTATAAAAACGAACCTCTCAGGGAATACGTCCGTAGTAAGTAATACCAGTATAAACCTACTGTTGTATATCGGAGTTTTAGTCTTTTAAATTGGATAATAACCAAGACATGTTCAGATTTTTCGATTCTATGGAAATAATTTTTTTATTTCATTAAATTATGTCTTAGAAATTTCAACACATTTCAACAAAAATTTAAATGAAATTAAATTATTCTTCAAGAAATGGGTCTTCATTTCATTGTTTGATTTGATCTGGTATTCTCAACTCTTTTCTTCACAATTACTTCTAAACCAGAAGGCATGAGAGAAAATTGCATGGGTAAGTTTTCACTTAGAATTTTAAAACAGTAATTTTAGCAGAAATACTATTTTAATTTGTGTAGAAGTTCTTTCATAATTACCTTTAAGTTCATGCCAACAATGTGATACTGAAGTCGGCATTGTAATGGTTATGAGTCTTAAACAGAATTACAACAAGCCAATTTTGCATTGTCAATTGTGAAATGTTGCTAAACATGGCAACAGTCTTCACTAAAGTATTGCGGTAAGCTGGATATGGTGACCTACAACTGTTTTCCTGAATTTAAACTATTTTTCTCTAAACGTGACGAACTGTGTATTGAACAGAACTGTTTGGTCTGAGGCACAAAAACTCCACCTGAGGCAAAGTAGTAATGTAAAGATTAGGGCTGTCGCCTAGGCTCATGTAGGGTGGTCTAAATTAGAACTAGAAATTGAGAATGTGGTATAATTGTGTTAGCTATCAACGAAACAGGGAGGAGAATATCACATATTATCACATGTTTAATGCATATTTTCGTGTCCTTGTAGCCTATCTCGTAAAATGTAGCTTGTGTTTATATGTGCCTTTTCACTGCACCAACATGCTGCAAAAAATAGATTATCACAGAGGCCAAAGCCCATGGAAAACTGTAATGCTGCGTTAGAACTACATTCCGTTCCCTTCATCGACCATGATGATGTGAGACGAGGATGGTACCCCTCCATCTCTCAACTGGACATAGGACTTTACTTCCTGCTCTACCTGCAGTTTTGTATGACAGAGCAGGTACATCAGGTTGGACTCTTGCCAATACTAGGGTTCTCCTAGGAGGGAGATATCTTTATCCATAGACTACAGTGTGGATTTGCCACACACAACATTGCCAGTTCTGAGAGAAGTTCCTGTGGAATCTTCCTCGGTCACTAGCTCAGCCAGAGTAGGTCAGGGAAATGACGCTTATTATCTCGTCGTCCCATATTTCAATTTAAAATAGAAAGCCACTACAGTGCACAAAAATTAATCATTACGTGACGTTTCGAATCAACCCCTTCTTCTTTATTAAGCAATAAACGATACGGAGAAAAAGCCAAAGTCAAGTAAAATACTTTAAATCGCTGAAAACGTAGCAAACCAATGCAGTAGAATAATATAAATAAATAAAATGGAACTAAGGCAACTTAGGAACTACTAGAACGGTACCAATATTTTCGCCTACTGGCATTTTCTAAGGTGCCGAAGGTCGATTTTATTTATTACTTTTATTCTTGTGTTTTTAGTTTTTAAGTTTTTGTGAATTTTGAAGTGTTTTTCTTGACTTTGGTTTTTTAGCCGTATATTTTATTGCTTGATAAACTTGCTATATTTTATTTGCACTGTACTGGCTTTCAATTTTTAGTTGTAAAGTCTTAATGCTGTACTCTTTCATTCGTCACATTTTTTAACACCATAAAGATTCCTTAGAAGAACAAGAACAAATAAAATTTTGAACATCGGAGAAAATCTAGAGAGTAGAAGAATTCTGGTCAGAAGTTTCGTTATGTTTTGATTCATTTCAATTTTCAAAGTAGTCTGATTTTCTGATAGCCTTTGAATAAAATTTCGATTTTGAATCATGAGGTTCTAAAGCAACGCCTTTAACATATTTGTAAATATAAACAGAAGACTAAAGAAAATTGTTTTGAAATTGAGGTTGAGAGTCGTGTTTTAACCAACAAGCAAAGGATGGCAGCAAAATTAACGTTATCACTAAAAGCACTGCATGTGTACGAGTTACGAGGCTTGACTTTAGATCTATGTTGTTGAAGACTGTTACTGGCCTCCCACATGGTACATTACAATATTAATCAAGGACCGTGGTTACGGTCCTTATGTAAGCCTCAGCATGAACTTCCATTTTAAACGTCAAACTTTGAGCTCCTACAGTTTCGGCCTTAATTGACATACACCAACGAAATTCGGTAATTGGGGTCGTGTCGCAACTATTTCACTGCATTACAAATTTTAATGACAACAATCAACCCGTTCGGCGTCCACAGTATGGCCATTTCTTCTTGTTGTTGTTGTTATTGTTCTTGTTGTTGGGACTCTTTGCCCTCACCTGGAGACCGAACCACTGAACCGATTTTCAAGTTCTATAATATAAAACCTATGTATGAACAAGGCCTAGGGCCTTTTGCATGCTATTTGTACAGCTTAAAATGTAGGTATTAACACCGATCAGGGCCTTTTGAACCAGATTTTGATGTGACTGCAGTATTCGCATCGGCAGAGCAATTATTCTTTTAGAGCATAGGGCAGAAATCATTAAGTGTAGTAATAAATATTTCCAGAAAGTTTGCAGTAAACGTAAATTTGGTACACAACAGTAAAAATCGAACCAGCCTTGGACCCTAATGAAAAACCCCAAAGTGACTTTAGTGCCCCCCCCCTCTCCCGCTCCAGAACCCCCCCCCCCCCGTGATGCCTACCAGGGGTTTGGGCAACAAATTCTTATAGATCAAGCTAAAAACATGAAAGAATGAAAGAACATGAAATGGGTGCAAAAGTTATTCTTAGCAGCATAAAACGAATCAGCCATGGAGAAGACTCTCTTGTAAAAGGTATTTTAAGGTGATTATAGCGTTCTTTTCTGTGTTATTCTTGCTGAAACAAGAAAAAAATAAGTGACATTAGTATTAAAAAAACGCTTATGCGTATAAAATACGGATATAAGCCTTAAAAAACCTAAAGCCCTAAAGGAACAGATATTAGAAAAAGACGTGTAAGCCATCAGCATCACACTAATATGTGTAAAAGAAGCTCAGGCTTGTTTTTTGGGTCGCTGGAGATTCTTTTACACATATTAGTGCAACGCTGATGGCTTACATGTCTTTTCTAATATCTGTTCCTTTAGGGCTTTAAGTTTTTTTAGGGCTTACATGCATATTTTATACGCTTAAACGTTTTTTACTACTAATATTAAAAGTATCTTAGCGAAATTACGCTACGAACACTATTAGTTCAAAATGTTGCAAGCAATGCTATCATAAAATTGACTGTCAGTTGGGGATACGATGATTAGTTACTGCCAATTTGGTCCCAGATATTTTGGTATAGTGGAATTTTACCCAGACAATTTGGTCCTTGAAAATTTTGATTGTAAAATTGTGTGCAATTCGTACCACAACTATCTTCTTTATTTGAATTATTTTATTTTATTATACATTTTCTAAGTGTCTTGTGTAGTGACAGGCAATCTAAAAAAAAAGAAAAAAGAAAATGTAGACTAAAATAAAATATACGTGTTTTATTTAACCTCGAATTTTTTTCGAGTCAAGCTGCGACTGAACCAACTTGGCTGTTTGGCCTTCCTTCACCTCTATTTTCATGCACTTAAAGAAAACGGAGGTTAATAAATGACCTAAATTTGTAACTTTAGGGAAAGGGAAGCACATGCAGAAAAAGTGTAAATCAACACTGATTGCTAGTGACAAGTCAGTCTAGTTCATATGCACTTACCGACTCAGATGCAGTTTGAACAAGTCCGCAGAAGTTCTCACAATTTGGTTGAAGTAGAGCAAATCTCGGTCAGCTTTTATACTACTGTACCTGTCTGAATGGCACAGGAAGTGATTGATATAAGCATTAATACAGCCAGCCACACAAGAAACTCACAAACACATGAATTAAACAAATTTCCTTCAATTTGTGACATTACCAGAGAGTAAAAACAATCCTTGATCACAGAAACTGGAGTTCAGATTATAGTTCGTGTCATTCGAGTTAACTTGCCAGAGGTTAATTCCAAGAATCATTAAAGAAAATAGAAAACAAAATTACTGAAGCAAACTTGGGGAACTTTTTCCCATTAATGACAACAAGTTAGATTTGTTTTTAGTAAAACAAGACGGAAATTCAAATGGGGTCGAGAAGCGTTAAGTAAATATGCATGCATACCTATTTACGGTGCCTTTTTGACTTCAATGTCGGACTGCCTCAGCAGGCAATTGAACACACGACCTTTAAAACTAAAAGTCGAAGTCCTACCACCAAACCATATTGACACGTACTCGGGCAGTATTTAACACACACACGTATAGTATATAGTATATAATCTTGTTTGACTATATTAGTATAGTTTAGCGGTTAAACTTCTAATTTTGGTTTTGGGTAAAATTCTCATCTGAGGCAACCTGGCATTTAAGTCAAATAGGCAAAATATTTACTTAAAGTTTAAGTAGAGATAAGTTACAAAAATACGCAGGTATCTAAAGCCATCCTTCTCGGTATGGCTTTAGATCCTTTTTATACATAGTGGTTTCTAGAGGACAGCTTCTTCTTGTTCCTTGGTTACGGTTCGTAAAATGTTCTCGTTGAGTATAGAGGGAGGGAGGATTCTACTGTCCGTACATAGTTGAGCTTCTCTTCATTCCTGTTTGTGTTTGAAAAGTAGTCATATTTTGATGTTGTAGCTGTGAGGAAATACCGACGCAACATCTGGACATCCGAACAAATCTTACCTTATTCTTGCCTAACAGGCCAAAAAAACTTAAATTTTTAATCAGAAATACTTAGCAAACTCCAGACTTTGATTTTGTTCGTTTGTCCACATGTTCATATGCGTAAGAACATATTGGATGCAGACTTTGCAGCTGTCTGTTTTTTCAAATGATGATATAATATTTTGTGTTTATTTATGACAATGCTCCAAGTCTTATTTTAAAAACCTCAATTCGTATTTACGGCAAACATTGTTGATTCAATACTGCATGAAGAGGGCATTGGAGTTAGTAGGATTAATTACCTGTTAATATTGTAAATAAAATACAGTCATTGAAAATTGCATGCGATCCTTTGAATGGTTTTGTCGCCCGTCTGGGTGGTTATAATTGGATGCGTTTGGTTTGTGATGAGTCCCTCCTCAAACTTATACTCACTGTGGGATCCATTCAAATAATAATTACCAGCAAAACAAAACTCAAACAAACTAATAATTAGCACAATGTATGCTTTCAGCTGCTTAGCAGCCATCTTTTTACAGACACTGCACACTAATCTCTCCCTTTGTTCTATCCCAGCAGCCTTCTATTTGAACTTGGTTGCTATGCAACCACTTAGTTTTGCGTTTTTCTCACAGGGTCAACCCAACAAATGTAAGTGAAAGTTAAACAAAAGCTAATAACAAGCATGTGAACATTCAAAATAATAAAGATGAAAAAAATAAATAAATTAAATAAAAATAAAAATAAATAACAATAAAATAAAATTTAAAAATTAACATAAAACAAATTAATAAATGAAATAAAATGTGTAAATTAAAACGAATAAACAATAATAATATATTTTAATAATATTTTAATAATAAAATAAATCAGCTAAAATATATTGTAATAAAACAAAGTTGGACGCAAAATAATAACTCAAAATTTGAAATTTTATAAAAATTTGAAACTTAATATAAAAATACAAAAACCCAAATTCCTACAAACAAACTCATTCTAATCTTTCAAATAATGGATCCAAATAAGAATTAAATAATAAAATTAAGTAATAACATATAAATTGTGTATTAACTTTTAAATAAAATATTTATATTTTCTTTAAATTATTTAAATGCAAACTAAAACATAATAAGAGGCAAGCATTTATGTTTTAAGACAAAAGGCAAATGTTCTAAATCAACACTTCGTCTTCATGTCCAGAACCTGCTTTTTCATTCCATAAGGTCACCTCTTCCATTCCTAATTAAAATTCCCTCAAGCAATCATCTATGCCATTTTATGTTCAAAATCTAGAATTTAAATGTTTTCGCAATCAGTCATATGACCATTCGTTTTTACAGTATTGCAACAGTCCTTTTTTTTGTTCAACCAAATTTTAATGGTTTTTAATCCTCCTCTATTCAACTTTTCTCGCTGTATCTCCACACTGAATATCTGAAATTTCAGTAGTTAATATCATACCCTTCACCTTTGCATTCGCAGATACTTTCTTTTGGCTGAGTCCCACAAACTAAAACAATACTTTCACCATACATAAACACTACGTGAAACTCTTCTTATAAAATATCTTTCTTATTGTCCCAACTTAACTAGGTATGCACTTGAAAGCAAGCATGGCGAAATTTTGTTTTATGTTTGATCTGTGGTTGGCTGGAAGTTATTATTTGAGCTTGTAGGTGATTTGATAATTTCTTCTATTTTTCATTGCAGTTAATGTTAGTTTTCTGAGTGTCAGTGACATTTCACTGCTCAGCTCTGCTGGTATCTTGTGATGATGTACAGATTTCTCCTCATGTTGTGCCTACATGAAACACAGCGACTCCCGTAGTGATGGGGTGAAGTTTTCAGTCGGCAAACTTTTTAACATCCCAAAAACATTTTTTTTAAGGAATTCCGCCAAGCCCTTCGGCGATTTGAAGACTTTAGACTATCTTGTGAAAAGATACGCTATTTAAAGTTACACAAATATTCTGATAATCAGAATTTATTTGTGGTGGTTCTGTTGCTATGGCTATTACAATTATCTTTTTATCATCAATGTTTTTTTAATGAATATATTATTTTGTGTTGGTTGCATTAAGCCTGGTTAGATTGGTTGGTATAAAGCACGAATTATGACTTCTGTCAGAACCATTTGCTATCTCAATAGATGGCTGTCCCACTACAAAATAATTTATGAAAATTAGAGACTTGCATGGTTTGGTGTGAACAGGACGTAATCAAGCTGTTTACGACATACTTGCTAATAATTTATGTGTGCATGCTTACAAAAACGCTCAGACGCATCTATACAATGAAACACTATAAATGGGTATCTGCAGCTGTCTGTTATGTTTGAATTTATACGTTTATTCTGAACGAATAACTTTTTTTAATCACAAAACCAGCAAATGCAAAAATAAATTAATTTAAATGAACACGTTGATTTTGATTGCAATTTAGCGTATATTGATGATAAAGTTCAGCCTTGTTGCTTGAATGATATGGTCTGGCCGTTGACTTAATAGGGAACCATGCAAATCCCTGCTAGTTTGTGCCAGCCATGGTAGTTTAAGAGACTACCATTCTCCTTCAGTGACTATGATATTTAATTTGGCTTGTTACTCCCCTTACTGCAGTATTTACCCATTAGAAACGTTTAGTAGGGTCTAAAATACATTCAATAGTTTACGAAAGATGACACGTCTCCAAAATTGCTTTGAAACCCACAAATTATACAGAAAGATAAAATGAAAACTTAAAGTAAACAGTGAAAATAGGACTTCAAATTTATAACCATGAGTCCATTGTAAGTATACCCGAATATTTTTGTGACATCAGAAAAGATAATGAAAAACTCATAATGTTAATCGGTTATGTTTTTCATTTGTGTATTTAAATACAACAGGATGTCGATCATTTAACATATGGAAGTGAATAACAGCAGAAAAAACCTACAGTACTAGGCATTTACGGGAAAACACACTGTATCTAATTATTGACATTGGCTGGCTGTGTTCTATTGCCAACAAACCTACAGCTGTTGTTGTCACCGTCTCGGAATTGCAAAATTACAATTGCGTACGTAAGTATAGTACTAATGATCTAGAAAATAAAACAAAATTATAAATTAGTACGTTGTTACACTGGATAAATAAATAAATAAAACTGGACTATTATCTATACCGTTGTAAACGTTTTCCTGTGTAATGGAAACAGTTCACAGACAGCATTTATTTCAACTGGGCACTGGCCTAACTTATCCATCAATATAAGAACCTAAATAAAAGAATAGTTTAATAATAACACATATTGTAGCGTTTTTTTTAACATGGATGCATTGTAACAGATGTAGAGTTATTAACATACCTGAAATTCTTCATGGCGAGTCAAGTTTCCTCGTTGTATTTCGTGTAGGGATTTCCAACCGAGAGCAGCCTGCATTATAACAATTGTTGAAATTTGTATTATCTTAATCGTAAACTATAATAAACTGACGACAACCTCTAGTAACATCATTTGACAGTAAACTAATCAAGAACTCACACCATGAGTTACGTGTGTCCAAATCTATAGCTGTGCTTATTTCTCAGCTCAATTTACTGTTTGTTTATTGTGAAACGAGCCCATTGGAGATATTGTTTTCATTATTGTATTTTATTCTGATAAGAGCTTGCTTAAATGGTTAAAAGATTCGTTGAATTGGTAAGAGTGATTAGCCTTAATAGTCTTTGAAGCCCTAATACAAATCATGTAGTGTTAACTAACACGCAAGTGCCTCCAATCATAAGAAAAAGCAATAAGGTAATGCACTTAGACCCAAATTTTCAGTTTTGGCAGTGATTTATCCTTCAACTGAAGAATTTACTGAGTAAAGCACGCGAATGGAAATTTGAGACAAACTAAACGTACAATGGAGAAAACATTGTGAATTGCTAAGAGAGGTGTAGCAATTATGAAGAAACGTTTTTTTTTTGTTCGTCTGGAATACAATGAACAATGAACCAGTTAACCAAGTTTCTCAAATTTGGAAATAAATCCTAAAATAAAACATGCAATAGATTTGTAAAGCTTAAACGGAATAGGGCAACTGTTTTAAAACATAATAGGGACAACAGAGCAGCAGCAAACGACGATAAGTTCAACCGTATGCTTTAGTCAGCATGCAACGGAAAGTACAGACACTGTACGTGTCATTCTGTTTATAAACAAAATGACCATTATATGAATGAATGCTGTTTTACACGAAATGAACAGATTTCTTCCGTTAGTACAAAAAATAAGTGAAATACGGATTACGTCTTTATTATTAAAATCATAACTAATCCAGAAATATCAAGTTTTCGGTCCTTATGTAAGCCTTAGCATGAACTTCCATGTTAAACGTCAAACTTTGAAACCCTGTAGTCGGTTCCAGTGTTGACATAGACCAACAAAATTCTGTGTATGTAACATTATTGTAACTATTTCACTGCAAGAAATTTTAATGACAACAATCACAACAATTGGCCTCCACAGTATTGGCATTTCTTGCTTTAGGTGTTGTAGTTCTTGTTGTTGGGAGTCTTTGCACTCACCTGGAGATTGTACTATGAACCGATTTTAAATTTGGACAACTTAAAACGTAAGTACGAACAAGGCCAAAAGTCTTTTTCAATATTCCTATTGGTTGTTCTTCGTGTTTGGGAAATGTTGTTCTCCACTAGAGATCAAATCAATTAACCAATTTTCAATTTTTCTTACTTAAAATCTAAGTATCAACAAGGAACATTAACGATACTTTATTGTGACTACATTTTAGTTTTTGTGTTGTTGTTCTTATTTTTAGGGAAATGTTGCGTTCTTCTGTAGAGATCGTACCAATAAACCGATTTTGAAATTTTAGAAAGTAAATAGTAAGTATGATCAATACCTACG
This sequence comes from Lithobius niger, assembly GCA_023313725.1. NCBI lineage: Eukaryota > Metazoa > Arthropoda > Chilopoda > Lithobiomorpha > Lithobiidae > Lithobius > Lithobius niger. The sequence continues at coordinate 5,640 of JAHWFP010105657.1, read as the reverse complement.
ACCTTTTAAACACCATTTTAGTGTGACTAAAATATTCTTATTTTTGTTGTTCTTGTTGTGAAAATATCGAAACAATCAATCGATATTGAATTTTTATAACTTAAAATGTATATACTTACAAGGACCAGGGCCGTTTTTACGTTATTTTGATATGAATACAATAATTTTGTATTTGTTGCAGTTGTTCTTGTTGTTGTTTGGGAAAATTTTATGTTTACTTTGAGAGATCGAACCAACAAACCGAGATTCAACGTTTAAAATTTAAAACCAAGTGTGAACAAGGCCCAGGGCCTTTTGAATGCAATATTAAGGTGACAATGGCAATCATGTTGTTGTTCTTTTTCTGGTCGGCGAAATTTTACTTTCACCCAGAGAAAGAACTAATGGCCATGGAACGCTATCTTATTGTGACTGTTTGATTTCAAAAAGTATTTCTATCAATTATCTCATATCGTGATTAAACATCAAAATTCCATCAAAAAAATAACAGAGAAAAGAATTAAAAAAGGCTTAAACGTCTGAAATGCGTATGTAAGCCTTAAAAAAAACTAAATTCTATAAAAGAACTGACACAAGAAAAATACCTATAAGCCAACAGAATCGGACTAATACGTCTAAATGAATTCCAGCTTGTGTTTAGGAATACTGGAGGAACTTTTTACACGTGCTAGTGCAACACAGACGGCTAATATGTGTTTTATCCTATATCTGCTCCTTTATATAGTACATTGAGTTTTATAGGGCTTACATCCGTATATTATATAATTACGCAGTTTTTCGTACTAATAGTCTAATACATGAACATTAGTATTAAAAAATGCTTAAGCATGTAAAATATGGCTATAAGCCTTAAAAAACACAATGATCCAACGGAAAAAATACAAGTAAAAGACATGCAGGTCTTTATCGCCGCACTTACATGTGTAAAAGATTGTCCAGTGGCACAGAAACATGCTGGAGTATTTTTTATATGCATTAGTGCGAAGCTGATAGCTTATGTCTCTTTATCAAGGACCGTGGTAGCGGTCCTTATGTAAGCCTCAGCATGAACTTCCATGTAAAACGTCAAACTTTGAACTCCTATAGTCTCGCCCAGAATTGACATAGACCAACGAAATTCGGTATTTGGGGTCGTGTCGTAACTATTTCACCACATTACAAATTTTAATGACAACTATCAAACCGTTCGGCGTCCACAGCATGGCCATTTCATGTTGTTGTTGTTGTTGTTGTTGTTGTTGTTGTTGGGACTCTTTGCCCTCACCTGGAGACCGAACCACTGAACCGATTTTCAAGTTCTATAGCTTAAAACGTAGGTCTGGATAAGGCCTAGGGCCTTTTGCAGGCTATTTTAACGTAACTACAATATTCTTGACACGGAAAGCCAAATGGGCTAAAACTTTTGCTCTCACCTAGAGATCAAACCAATGAACCGATTTTCAATTTGTATAGCTTAAAATGTAGGTATTAACACCGACCAGGGCCTTTTGAACACGATTTTGATGTGACTGCAGTATTCTCGTCGGTAGAGCAATTATTATTGCAGAGCACTGGGCAGAAATCATTATTGTTGCTGTTGGGACTCTTTGTCCTCGCCATCAGCGTCCCACTAATACGTGTAAAAGAACCTCCAGCTTGTTTTTGGGTCGCTGGAGATTCTTTCACACGAATTAGTCCGACACTGATAGCTTACATGTCTTTTTCTAAGATCTGTTCCTTTAGGGCTTTAAGTTTTTTAAGGTTTACATCCGTATTTTATACTCTTAAGCGTTTTTTAATACTAATACATTCATCTTTCATCTAATCCCAATCACATCCATTTATCAAAATAAGAACAGCTACTGCAGCAGTTTAAAGATGGAACTTGTCATAAAACGACACAAAAATCAAAGCAATACAACATAGATAAACTACCACCCCAGAACCTCCTCGTGATACCTCCCAGGGGTTTGGGCAACAAATTCTTATAGATCAAGCTAAAAACATGAAATTGGGAGCAAAAGTCACTCTTAGCAGTATAAAACGAATCAGCCACGGAAAAGACTCTCTTATAACAGTTATTTTAAGGTGATTACAGTGTTCTTTTCTGTGTTATTCTTGCTAAAACAAGAAAAAAAAAAAAAGGGATATTAGTATCAAAAAACGCTTAAGCGTATAAAATACGGATGTATGCCTTAAAAAACTTAAAGCCCTAAAGGAACAGATATTAGAAAAAGACATGTAAGCTATCAGTGTCGCACTAATACGTGTAAAAGAACCTTCAGCTTGTTTTTTGGGTTGCTGGAGATTCTTTTACACGTATTAGTGCGACACTGACGGCTTACATGTCTTTTTCGAATATTTGTTCGTTTAGGGCTTTAAGTTTTTTAAGGCTTACATCCGTATTTTATACGCTTAAGCGTTTTTTAATTTTAATACATTCATCTTTCATCTAATCCCAATCACATCCATTTATCAAGATAAGAACAGCTACTGCAGCAGTTTAAAGATGGAACTTGTCATAAAACGACACAAAAATCAAAGCAATACAACATAGATAAACTACCGCAGCTTAGCACCTAATTAATAGTTTTAATTACCCTTGTTAGAAAATACGTATCTCCGTCTTTCATCTAAGCCTAATCAGATCCATTTATTAGAATTAGAACGGCTGCTGCAGCAGTTTAAAGAAGGAACTTGTCGTAAAACGACAACAAAAATCATAGCGCTGCAACATAAACTACCCTAGCTAAGCTTATAATTAAAATAAATCATTTTAATTACCCTTATTGGAAAACAGTCATCTTCACCATTAATTTAAACCTAATTATGTTAGTGAATCCTAATTAAATCAAACATTGCAGCTGTTTAAAGTCAGGAATTATCAAGGACCGCGGTCGTTATGTACCAAGGTCCTTGTGTAAGCCTCAGAATGAACGTCCATGTTAAACGTCAAACTTTGAACTCCTATAGTTTCGCCCAAAATTGACTAAGACCAACGAAATTTGGTATTTGGGGTCGTTTCATAACTATTTCACCGCATTACGAATTTTAATGACAACAATTGAACCGTTCGGCGTCCACAGCATGGCCATTTGTTGTTGTTGTTGTTGTTGTTGTTGTTGTTGTTGTTGTTGGGACTCTTTGCCCTCACGTGGAGATCGAACCACTAAACTGATTTTCAAGTTCTATAGCTTATAACGTAGGTATGAACAAGGCCTAGGGCCTTTCTCAGGCTATTTTAATGCAACTACAATGTTCTCGACACGGAAAGCCAAATTGGCTAGAAGGTTTCAATGGGAAAGCCAAATGAGCAAGCCCAATCAACCGATTTTCAATTTGTATAGCTTAAAATGTAGGTATTAACAAAGACCAGGGCCTTTTGAACCCGATTTTGATGTGACTGCAGTATACTCGTCGGCAGAGCAATTATTATTGCAGAGCACTGGGCAGAAATCATTAATGTTGCTGTTGGGACTCTTTGTCCTCGCCTGGAGATCGAACCACAGAACCGATTTGCAAGTTCTATAGCTTAAAACGTAGGTATGGACAAGGTCTAGGGCCTTTTGCATGCTATATTAATGTAACTACATTATTCTTGACACGGAAAGCCAAATGGGTTAGAACTTTTGCTCTCACCTAGAGATCGAACCAATGAACCAATTTTCAATTTGTACAGCTCAAAATGTAGGTATTAACACCGATCAGGGCCTTTTGAACACGATTTTGATGGTACTGCAGTATTCGCATCGGCAGAGCAATTATTATTGTAGAGCACTGGGCAGAAATCATTAAGTGGAGTAACAAATTTTTGCAGAAATTTTGCAGAAAATATAAATATGGTACACAAGTCTTTCTTAACAGTAAAAATCGAACCAGCCATGGACCCCAATGAAATACCCAAAGTGCCATCAGTCCCTCCCCCCTCCCGCCCCAGAAACTCCTCGTGATGCCTCCCAGGGGTTTGGGCAACAAATTCTTATAGATCAAGCTAAAAACATGAAATTGGGAGCAAAAGTCACTCTTAGCAGTATAAAACGAATCAGCCATGGAAAAGACTCTCTTATAACAGTTATTTTAAGGTTATTACAGTGTTCTTTTCTGTGTTATTCTTGCTAAAACAAGAAAAAAAATAAAGGATATTAGTATTAAAAAACGCTTAAGCGTATAAAATACTGATGTAAGCTTTAAAAAACGCTTAAGCGTATAAAATACTGATGTAAGCTTTAAAAAACGCTTAAGCGTATAAAATACTGATGTAAGCTTTAAAAAACTTAAAGCCCTAAAGGAACAGATATTAGAAAAAGACATGTAAGCCATCAGCGTCGCACTAATACGTGTAAAAGAATCTCCAGCGACCCAAAAAAACAAGCTGGAGCTTCTTTTACACGTATTAGTGCGCAGCTGATGGCTTACATGTCTTTTTCTAATATCTGTTCCTTTAGGGCTT